>JAGDQP010052686.1:0-13729 GCA_022664845.1 Lepisma saccharinum | reverse complement strand
ATAATAACCGATACCATATTTTTAAACAGTTGTAATTAGGGTTATTACAGTGCATCATACCTCTTCAATAATTGGTGGCATTGTTTGCAATGTGAAACAGTATACTACTGTTATTAATAAAAGCTTAAAACACACTATAAGTTCATTTACCGTAAAAGGGCTTCCAGAAATTTAGCTTCTAGGCTTGTGCTGATATTTCTTTCACAAACGAAGCAATCATGTATTTTTAGCTTAACTTCTCCTACCAGTGGCGTATCCTGACTTTTGAGGTTGGGCATGCAATGGTATTACTATTACTACTACTATCATTATTATTAAGAAATATGTATGGGAATAAGAGATTACTTCTATCTAATTGCTCTTACAAACTTGCAATTCCCTCTTTCTTATTGTCATAGACCTCCAGTAACGAAGTTCGACACATGGTAGTTTCACAGGTGATTTACAAGTGTTTCAATTGCATGCCAGTTTTCATGCGAAAACTGGAACCGAAAAGGTGATAATTTCTTCTCGTTTTGGTAGTAAATTATATTTTCCTACAGAAAAAAATACAGGATGGCGCGGCAGGTATACACAAGACATAGAGAGCAAGAAAGAATTTGAAATGAAAATGATCATCTGTTACCGCTCACGGAAATAACAGCTGCCACTAAGAAGGAAGTAATTAAGTTACTTCATAACTTTTATAATTTTCTAGATGAAAGGCGAAAATAGGAAGCATCCTCAGTAAAGTCAAGAAAATATGAGTATATAAGACATTTTGAAGTTTATCTTGTAACTTTTCTGAAAATCCACACATATTCCCCACAGAATTCCACTCCACGCAAACTACAAACAATTTCCAAAATTACAAACATTTTGTGGAATTCCACATCCATTGACGGCGCTGCAACACACTCTCTCTCATCTAAATGGCAACTATGCTGAATGCAACTTTTAGCGCTGCATGCATTTCGGATTTTTCCCGCGTCTTTCACCCAATAAAACATACGTTTGCAGGCAAGCGGACGACAAAGATCTTGAGTAGACGCCCACATAGATAGACGAGAATACTGCAGCGCCACGCGTGAACAGTTTACTAAACTACTTACTGCCAGAGTGCCAGCTTTCGTGTTACGGGTTCTGGTCTAGGATATCAGGTGAAGTTTCGTAATTTCTCAAAATCTTTTCTGTTTTCTCCCTGGAAAATAATAAAATAAATAAACTAGAATCCGAAGGCATGCAATGCATGCCTTGCATTCATGGAGAATACGCCGCTGTCTCCTACCTTAAGTAAGACCGTAGGTAATTAAAAATTATTACATTCCGGTCATCCTTTGAAAATTCAATTACAATTCACATAAAAAGATGCGGGAAGGCTTGGTTAAAATTGGTCTCCAAAGGCTTATCTTTGTCTGTTTGTATTGGCACACGAAATGCTCGTATGTAAGGTGTAGTTTCTCAGAACATATTAGCTTATCCAATAAGTAATGTCGTATTTTTGCACCGTGACGAAAAGAACGATAACTTACCTGAAACACTATCGTTAGACAGGAAAGTCTAACGGTAAAAATAGTCGTGATAAACTTTTACAAAGGTTTGAAGTCAACAACAAACACTAATGTTTATGTGACAGGTATTCCACACAGAAATGACTTAGCTGACAATACTTGTGTAAATAGAGAATTGAAATCAACAAACAATAAGTTGGCAAAGGTTTGCAAATCATATCCTAATGTAAAGTACATAGATTTGGGTCTTCTGGTCAGAAGTAATTTTACCAGACATGGGCTACATCTGAATAACACAGGCACAATTTCTCTAAGTGACGAACTTGCGATCATATAGAGATTGTTGATACGGTCTCAAAAAAAAATAATAATAATATAAGTGATAAGAGTAATTTTAGGGTTATGCACATAAATGTACAAGGGATTAGGGATAAGCTACTTGATCTTGAAATTTTCGTACAACAATTTGATCGGGACGTGCAGGTTATTTGCATATGTGAGCACTGGCTCAAATCGGAAGAAATATGTATGTTATACTTTCCGGGCTTTAAATTAAATGCTAAATTTTGTAGAAATAGGCACATAAGGGGGGGGGGCACTTGTATTTATGTCCGAGACAACCTACATACGGGAAACATCAAACTCTCTTATCTTCAATGTGTAGAAAAGAATTTTAAAGCGTGTGTTACTCATCTGGTCGATTATAATATGACTGTAGTTTGTTGTTATAGAGTACCTGATGGTGTGTATGAAACATTTGAAGCAGGGTTGATTATGCTTCTGGATGAGCTCATTTTAAAAGGTTATGCAAAATCTATCGTTCTGTGCGGGGATTTGAACATAAATTTGTTGAAAGATAAAAATGAGAAAATGAGGTTCCTAAGGTTATTAGATACTTATCGACTCAAGGTGAATATACATTCACCCACAAGAATCACTGCTACATCTAAATCTCTCATAGACCAAATAATTACCAACCATGAAATGCAAATAGTAGACTCCGAAAATATCGATGTTTACTTTTCTGATCACAGAGCACAAGTTGCCTATATAAAATCTGACAAATTAATTAATGAAAAGTATCCTACTCCTAGTAAAACAATCAGACAGTGTTGTTATACTCCACATGCGATTTCAACATTTATTCAGAAGCTTTATCACATAAATTGGGACACAGTCTATCAAGCAAATACTGTTGATGATAAATTTAACTATTTTTAGGTAACGTCAAATTGCTTTTTGAGAAGAGTTTTCCATTAAAAACAATAAGCTTAAAACCAAGATAACTCAGGGAATAAGAGAATCAAGTAAAAGACTAAAAGAGCTGCAAGTTGAAAGTAAAGAGAATTCAAGTATATCTTTCCAAACGTACTACAAGAAATACAAACAGTGATATAAGAAAGTAATAACACGTGCAAAAATCATGCATAATGATAATATTATGAAGAATGCTGTTAATAAAGTACGAACAATGTGGAATATAATAAAGTAAGAAACAAACGCCCCAAGAAAATTCCATGTAAACATAGAATTAAATAATAATAGTGACGAACTTATTAGCAATCCCCTAAAAGTTAGTAATCTATTTAATAATTTCTTCATAGACGTGGCTGAACAATTAAGAGCAAAAAGGAAGTCAAATAAAAAGTACAACATATGCATGCCAAAAACTGACAAAACTATTTATATGGTCCCTACAGACAAATACGAGATTCTAAAAATATTTAGAAAATTAAAAAATAAAAGATCGAGTGGACCTAATGAAATGCTCGACTTTCTTATTCAAGAATGTTACGAGCCTCTATGTGAACCACTTATTCATATTATAAATATATCTCTTTCTACGGATGTTTTTTCAAACAGATTAAAGTCAGCTATAGTAAAACCTGTTTTCAAAAAGGAGGATCCTAAAGACATCCAATATTACCGCCCCATTTCGCTCTTGTCCCCCATTTTAAAAATATTTGAATATGTTATCTTAAACCGTTTAGTAAAGTTTTATGATAAATGTTTACATATGCACGAGTCCCAACATGGATTTCGAAACAATAGAAGTACAAATACAGCTATTATTGACCTTCTGGAATACGTAACAAAGTCACTTGACCAAAAAGAACTCATATTAGGCATTTTCTGTGATTTGACTAAGGCCTTTAACATGGTCGAACATAACATAATGTTAGCAAAATTAGAAGCACATGGAATTAGGGTGATTCCTTTAAAGTTGATGGAATTTACCTCTCAGATAGATCACAAATTGTTGAAGTTGAATATTTGACACAAGAGGGTTACTTAGTGAAATATCTATCGATGCCTCAAAATATTAAGTTTGGAGTCACGCAGGGATGTATACTTGGCCCTTTTCTTTTCCTAGTCTATGTAAATGATCTACCGTTATGTAATCAAGAATCAAAATTCATACTGTATGCCGATGACACTAATTTATTAATAAGAGCTCCGACCCCCAATTTGCTAAACGTAAAGTGTGATAAACAAATGAAAAACTTAGAAAAATGGCTAGACGAAAATAACCTAACATTGAATGTAGCAAAAACTAACGCTATTGGTTTCTCAACCAGAAGCAATGTGCATACTAATGTATTTTATTCTATACTTAATGACACTGACAGAAATATTGTAAGTTTGTAAAATTTCTTGGTTTGCGTATTGACAGTTCATTAAATTTCGCTAACCATATTGACAATCTGAAAATTAAATTAAATAAAACATGCTTTGCATTAAAAATGCTGACACAGTCGGTAAGCTTTGAAACTGTTCGTCTAACATATATAGCAAACTTTGAGTGTCTCCTACGGTATGGAATTATGGCACGGGGTAACAAAAGCAAAAGTAAAGACGTTTTCAAAATTCAAAAAAGAGCACTGCGAAGAATGACACAATTACCAAAAAGGCATTCATGTAGGGAAGTTTATAAACAGTTAGACATTTTAACATTACCTTCACTCTTAATATATGAAAGCGTAATACATATTTTTCAAAATATTACTGTTCTAATCAAGTACACAGACATCCATGAACATAATACGCGAAACAAAACGAAATTATTTGTTAATAGACATAGGCTAAACATTTTAAAAAATAGCCCGGTCAATCTAGCCATAAAGCTAGACAATAAGCTTCCCTTACAGATAAGAAATGTAATAAAAATCGAAGAGTTTAAAAAAGCAGTAAAAAGAATGCTCATAAAATATCTTCCTACTCAATTGATGAATACTTGGAAAGTGATATCAGCAAGTAATGTGTAAATGAGAGGTTATTATTTTACACTATTATATATAATTAGATGTGTACTTTTATTTGTTCTTTTTACGGTTGGTATTGTAAAACTATAATTTTACTTCGGGCTTAATGTGTAATATGTAAATTTCTATGTATAGCTCTACTGTATATGAAGTTTTGTATTTTCCATTACTATATATAATTTTATGTGTACTTTTGTTCGTTCTTTTTACGGCTGCCATTATATAATTATAATTGTGTTTAGGACCTAACACGTATTACATATTTTTCTATGTATAGCTCTACTGTATATGGAGCTTTTAAATGATCATATTTTGTGATTTCTGTAAATATCAATGTATCTTCTAACGTGTCTTATATCATAATAATTGTACTCATTTGTACACAATATGATCTACAAGACAAAGAAATAAAGTAAAGTAAGTAGTCTCCATCGGACTCCACAACACTCTGCCGAGTGGTCGAGCGGTCTGCGGCGGTACGCCATCGGCTCGAAGATCCCGGGTTCGAGTCCCGCCAGGAGCATGGGTGTGGATTTTAACAGCTAAAGGCGAATCGTGACGGACCGAAGTCCAAAGTTCTGACAAATTAATTAATTAGACTGGTCCATATAAAAATAAAGTTTACCAAAGCTTTTTCCCCGCTGAAAAAATTCACCGGTTTTAGAGGCAAAGAACTGGGTCACTGTTCGTCATACGTCATCCTCATTTTTCATTGTTTTCCCGGAAAGGTGTCTTTGCAGGCTGCGAAATGCGTTGGTGCAAGAGTTGATGAAAACGCCGGGTGAGGAAGTTTCTCCCAGTCACATCCCTCGATCTTAGCACAGTTTCCTCTTGCCGTGTGTGGGCGTGCGTTGTCACCGTTGATGAGCACATCCTTAGGATTGACTAGAGCAAGACGTTTCTCCAACAATGCAGTCCGTAGGCGTTCAAACTTCTGACAGTAGACATCTGCATTGATGGTCTGGTTAGATGGCAAGAGCTCAAAATGGATTATCCCACGGATATTCCACCAAAGATTCACATTGCAGGGGTGGAGATCCTGTTTTGGCACAGTTCCTCTTTTTAGGTACCCACTGTCTTTTGCGTTTAATGTAATGGTAGAGGACCCACTTTTCATACCCTGTCGCCATTCTGTCCAGAAATTGCTCACGTCTGGCAGGAAACTGCAGATGCCAACTCACTGCTGCTTCTGTTGAGGTGTTAATGCATAATGTACCCATTTTCCGAAGTTCGACACGTATGCAAGATCCTTCAGATAACGATGAACGGTCGAATGGGTGACATTTAGTTCTCTAGCCAGTTCTTCAACCGTTTGTATTGGATTTTCCTCCACCACTGCTCGCAGGGCATCGTTGTCCAGCTGCACAGGTCTCCCTTCTCATGCGTATCGGTGAGGCTTGTGTCCCCAAACCGAAACCTCTGGAACTACCTCTGGCACTTTCGCACATCCACAGCACCCTGATCATATACGGCATTAATGTTTCGTGCAGCATCGCTGGCTGGCTGGATTTCTCTGGTGATATTCATATAGCATGACATGCGTATGTAGTCCTCCAACTCTGGCAAGATAAAACACAATCCACACTTCCAAGACGTGGAGTAGACCGTTATTTTACACATTACTGCTCAATCAAGTGCCGTATATGACTTAGCTATGGCACGTGCCATCTACTTCACTATTCGTTCGTCAGATGGTGTCATTGCAGCAGTCATCGCACATACGACATTACTTGTGGGATAACCCGGTAATTACGTTCGATCTCAGCGGCCGACCATCCTGACTGAGTTTTTTCCATGGGTTTCCCTCAGTCACATAGGCAAATGCCGGGATGGCACCTTCAACATAGGCCCTGGCCGACACCTTCCCGAATCTTTTCCCCTCTCCTATCCTTGCCTGAGTCTTAGATGCTTAAAGCCCAGAAATAAAATTCAAATTCAAATGGATAAATTACGGGGATTTCAAAAATGATATATACAATAATATTTGAAAATGCTTTGAACCGTATTCCTAAAGGTACGACGACACACTTTAAAACATAGAGTGTCCGGGGGCAAAAGTCCGCAGGAGGTAAAAGTCCTTTTGGTTTCTTGGGGTACTTTTTGTTGGAGCTGTGCAACACTGCTTGTGCTATGGGAAGGTTTAATGGCGGACGTGTACTGTTCATGCTCATGAAGTGGTGCGCTGCAATTTGGAAATACGATGAGGTAAATTAGGTTTTGTCTTACTTTGATAAAATTTTTGGTTTTATGGGAAATAGTACTACATTCGGTGAGAGAAGTTGCGACTTGTTTTATTGTTATTTTCTATTAAAACGCTTCTTAAATAACAACATACACTACCTTTCCCTTTCACTGTATCAGCTATAGCGCCAGCACTTCATTGTGAACGAAACATGTGTGAATGGAATAAAAGTCCGATTTTTTGTGGAGTAAGAATCCGAATGCGGACTTTTGAAACAAACTTGCAAATATTCTTTTTTTTTTAATTTAAATTGCAGTTTATATCATTATTTAAATACTTTTAACTGAAACTAAAGCTATGTATATACAGTTTCATCTTTAAATTTGTTATTAGGAAGCACTACAAAAACACTTGTCCAAGTCTAAACAGATAAATCCAACTAATAAGATACGAGGGGTGCTGAGAAGTTTCTGGCTTCTCCTTCTTCCCCTCGTTTCCCATTTACGATTTATATCTCGTTGGAAAACTTGTAATGTTAATATCCTCTGATGCAAACATAATGTTCTTCCGGTAATTGCTTCTTCCTGTTTCCCAGCTTTGAAGTAGTCATGACGGAGGCACAAGCCAGTTTCACGACGCCGGAGGTTCGGGGTCTGATCAAGTTTCTGTTACTCCAAGGAAAGTCTGCGTAGGACATTCATGGCGTGATGTCACAAACATTGGGAGATACGTGTCCTTCGTACAGCACCATATAAACCTGGACATCTCGATTCAAGACTTGACATTTCAGTGCCGAAGACGAGGTCTGCAGTGGCGCCCTGCATCAATAATGTATCTGGCAACATTGTGATACTGTGCATAACCTTATTCTTATGATCGGCGAATCCCAGCCACGAAGATTGCAGACGCACTGAACATCTTCCAGGAGCGTGTAGGATTCATCATTCATAATGTACTGGACACGAAGAAGCTTTCTGCCCAATGAGTCCCCAAATGCTCGAACAGTGATCAGAAACGGCACCGAATGAAGTCATCGGAGGCCATTTCGGCTCGTTTTCATGCTGGTGAACAGGATCTGTTGGCCAGATTAGTGACTGAGGATGAAACATGGCTCCATCTGTATGATCTCGATACCAAGGATCAGTCCATGGAATGGCGCCACAAGGGGTCACCTCGTCCGAAGAAGTTTCGTGCACAGAAGTCATCGAAGAAGGTGCTGGCGTCATTTTTTGGGACAGGGATGGAATTTTTTATGGTGAACTACCTCCAGGATGATTCTACGATAACTGGCGAATACTATGCAAAACTTCGCCAATTAAAGGAGGTTATCAAGAAGAAACGTTGAGGGAAATTGGCGAAAGTCATCTTGCTTTTGCAGGACAATGCTCCAGTACACAAGTCCCAGATTGTGATGGACAAATTGAATTCCATGGGTTTCAAATTGGTCGAATATCCTTCCATTCACCTGATCTAGCCCTCCCTGATTGTTACCTGTTCCCACAACTAAAAAATATCTTAAACGACAGCGATTTGGTGACATTTCTGACATTATCGAAGCCACAGATGCAATCAGAAAATGTTTGCAGGGGCTACAGAAGCTGCAGGAGAGGTGTTGAAGTTCTCAGAGGGGAATATGTTGAATAAATCTGCAGTACATTCGCTCTATCTCGATTATTTCTGAATAAAGCCAGGAACTTATCAACGCCACGGCGGCATGCTTCGCAGAGGCGTATCCTGAGAAGACACCTCCGAATAAATCAACAATCAAACGTCTGTATGATGAGTTCAAGAGAACAGGAGTGTGGTTAATGCACTCCGAAGTGGTAGAGCGAAAGTTCTCACAGAAGACAAAGTAACAGATATCAGTGCAGCAATGGCCATAAGTCCCTGCACAGGTTATCTGACCAGAGTGGTGAGTCTTATGGTATAGCTCCGAAAATGTTTCCGTACAAAATAAGAGTTGTGCAGGAGTTAATGGATGGTGATTTAGTGTAGCGTGCAACGTACTGTCGTTCGTTTATAGAACACGTGACGCCTGGTGAGGAGCAATTGGATGACTGGTATTGGTCTGACGAGGCATGGTTTCACCTCGACGGGTACTTGAATTCACAAAATTCCCATTACTGGTCGACTGACCATCCTCATGTACTGCATGAGTCTCCCCTTCACGTCCAAAAATACATCGTGTAGTGTGCCATGTCTCGAAAGAGAATTTTTATTGTCTCTTTCGAAACAATAATAAACAGTGAACGTTATCTTCGGCCGGCTGGTCATGCAATTCTTCGACTCTCTGACTGACGACGAAAAGGAAAGAACATGGTTTCAGCAGAACAGCGCAACAGCCCATACCTCTCGTGTAAGCATGAACTATCTTGAATCTGCGTTGCCATCATTACGCATCATTACGAAGCCATTATGGCAGCTCCGATCTCCAGATCTAACTCCTCTGGGGATTTCTTGAGTCTGTGACCTACATAACGCATCCACACACTTTGGATGAACTGAAGACGAATATTCAACGTACTTTGGTCAACGTTTCATGTGATACACCCCAGAGGGTCTTCAGGAACATACTCAAAAGGGTGCACATGTGGGAGGAAGTGAATGGTGACCATTTAACATCTTTTATAGTACCTACATGGGTTGAGTGACTTTTTGATCACCCTGTTTATTTGCGCGTGTCAAGAAACCGCTTTACGAAGCACTTAAGTGTTGCAATCTCATAAATTTTGTCACAATTTCATCCATAGTTTACATCAATATATACACGTATACTTAACTGCTTTATTTGTTTAATGTACTATACTAATATTAATTACATAAGGACTAGTACCAAAACGCTAGCTTCGCTACCCAAAACTCTTTAATCATGAAGAATTACCGGTGCAAGTCGAGATGACGTATTCCTTTGGAGCTATTGCTATTACATCAGAGCTATTGCTTTTGCTATACATTTTTCAAAAATCTTAATGATTATTGAGTTCCTTAATTTGCAATTGTCTTTATTTACTTACAGTGTGTAGGGCACTTGGAATACCATGTAGAGTTGTGACCACAATGAATGCAGGTATCGATAAAGATGGTTCACTAACTATTGACCAATATGTGAACGATCCAAATAAGAGAGATGAAACATGCTGGAATTTCCATGTCTGGAATGATGTTTGGATGGCAAGACCTGATCTTGGGATAAAATATTCTGGATGGCAGGCAATTGATGCTACAAATCAAGTGATAAGTGAAGGTAGGTAAATATTAAAAGTTATGGAATACACATGGGTATCTTGTTACGTTTTGGCTGCTGATATAATTACACAATTATATTAATGAATAATACATTTAATTTTGTTCTGACGTACAGTATTAACTACAGTTGCGTAGCGTGGTATCTTGAATAGGGGGAGCTAGAGCAGACGTTACTCGAATATCAAAACAGTGGATTCACACAATGAGATGTAAAAAATTTTCGAATTGTACTGAATTGATTATCGCTGTACTACATTGCTTAAAGAGAGAAATGTGTAATTATAAACCATACATTGTAAGAAATTAAGTTCTCCTGCAAAAATTAATTCAAACTATAAGCATGTGAGTACTGAAACACTTCTAATAACAAAAGTTATTAATAGAAAAGAATTCATTTTTAAAAGAAAATCTGAAGGCAAAATATTTCCGATTAGTATTCGTACTTTCCTTTTTTAACTTATGTTTATAAGCCAGAAAGGTAACTATGGCTTAAACCTGTCGTAAGTTTAAGAGATGGCTTGCTCCCAGTGAACATTCTTTCGTGGCAGGTAAAGGGAAGGTGCCAGAACGGGACTGTGTCTAGATACCATATCGGAATTCGCCATTGAAACTGAGGTAAGTATACTGGAAAAACCTGTATGACCAGCACCACGATTCGAACTTGCTCGCCTTCTCAGTTACGTTCCGAAATGCACAGCTGTAATCACTACCTACTGAGTATTGGGTAGACAGTTATCAATTTTAATTTGGTTTAGAATTAAAATGCATGGCAGATAAAATGTTTTAGAAATAGTTCACTTGAATAACATTTCTTTTTCTTGATTGCACAATAAATTCATATGAAACTTTGAATCGTTTAATTTCCTGTTATTTTGTCCATTAATCATAATTTAAATCGATACTAAATTTTCAAGACATGTGTAAGTTGGTAATACATTTCAGTTTTAATTATTCGTTAAAAAAATGAACATGTACTTAAATCATAAAATCTTTTAATTGATATTTTCCAGAAAAATAGAAAACAACAAATTCTGGTAACAATTTTTACTGAAATAATAAAAAATAGCAATAAAACTTAATTACGTATGAAAGGCGCGTTTTTAGTAATAACATGGATATTGATTACTGGCTTATTGTGGCCTAAAAGTTATTCATAATCAGAAACTTCTTCAGGTTTTGAAACATATTATTTGTTTTCTACGACCCATACGCGTTCGAAACATTGACGTTTAATCCAGGAACTAATGCAACATACTAAGGCCTACAAATTATTCCTACCATATACCTAATTAAAAACCAACCTTTCTGTATTTATATCGGATTTCATTATTCATAGGCCTACAATATACTTGATTGTATTATGTGACAAGTTTTTCTTAATTCACAAGATAACTGAATCAAAGACAGTATTGTTCATCCATTTTAAGGGAGTAGGGTTGGGGCTCAAGAAAAGTAACAAACTGATCTTCATATGTGACTTCACTAGGATGGAGTAGGAGTTTGCTAGCTTTGTCGAAAGAGTAAAGTTGTTTAATTATAAACATGAATTTAACTTTGGCTCATGTGTTCTGTTTACGTCGACAGTAATCCGAACTATCAACTACACATTAGTTAGTGCTGACCTAAAGACACGAGAGTATGAACGGTACATTATAATTTTTGGGCATTATTAAAGTTACAAAGATACTTCATTTGATCTTTTGGGGTCTAAATTCGGCAAAAAGTAATCAAAACAGAAAACGTATAACGTTGTTATTGCATCACGGGAGATACACAAAAATTACTTCAAAGATGTTTCAGATCCATACTTTGAAAAGAAAAGAACCTACAGTACGTATACGTAGATTTACATAGTAAGTTAATAAAGGGAGTTAGAAGAATTACTCATTTGTCTCCATTTGAGATTCTGTATCACGATTCGAAGGCCCTAATATCAATGACTTCCCTTCACTGGGCAAAACTCCAGGAAATCTACCAATGAGACTAACTTTTGTATGATTCCACTTGAATTCCAGGTTTAAAGACATTAAACGCAGAGCTCGATAATCCAAGGATTGTCCTACGCTTCCGGTAAAGTATGGAGCATAGCTTTAGTGGAGAATTTTTCTGTAACAAACAGTAAAACTGAAGTGCTGTTAGAATAAATATGGTGTTAGGAAAATAGGTTTCACAAAAACGATGAAACCAATTACGAAAGTACATAACTAACTATTTTTGGTGGCAGATTTTATAATACAAGTCGAAAAACGAAACATTTTACAAGAGGAAGAGAAAACTGCGCTAAATTTGAATTGATGTCCGGTATTCTTGTCTATATTAGACCACTATCTGTTGTAGAAACAAAGAACTATCTCGGGAATATCTGTCTTGACAGAACGCAAGTCGAATTATGCAGAAAAGTCATTTTCGCCCAAAGAGGCGAAATCCGTATTGTAAAACTGGCGACGATATCTTTAAAAATAGGGAACATGGGAAACATAAAATACCTTTTCCTTTGGAGAAACTTACTTTCTGAGCACCTTCACATACCTACGCCATTGCTTAGCAGAAGTGTTATATCCATGTTCATGTTTCAGGAATGTTTCAGTGTGGGCCAGCGCCTCTGGCAGCCGTGAAGAGAGGAAATGTAGATGTAAACTATGATGTAGGATTTATTCTCGCTGAAGTCAATGGTGATGTAGTGACATGGATACGTGACGAGAGCGAAGCAAATGGATATAAAATATATAGTGTCGACGATAAAGCGTAAGAAAAATGTCTTCCTATTTATGTTGTTACTTTATATTAAATACAGAAACATCATCTCCATTTTATGCAATTTGAAAACACCCTGTAATCATTTTTGAACATTTCAAAATAATTTTAATGGATTCTGACGGTGAGAAAAATACACATTTAAATACACTGTAAAATTGACACACACATATTTAAATACACATATTTATGGCCTTTAAGCATCAGGTTTAGGTCGGGATGGGGAAGTGGGAAAGGATACGGAAAGGAGTCAACCAGGGTCTAAGTTAAAGACATTACACCTTTTTAAAAAATATTTGTTAACTCAAATATTCATCTTACATTTCATGTTTCGAAACCTGTTGCTATATATATCACAATACACATGTAGGCTAGTAATGACAAAATAAAAGAAACAAAAAAACAAAGTAGCTTCTCCATACCGTAATAATTAAATCTTATATAAATATAATTATGGTGTGTTTATACTATGTTCATTTAATATCTTCGGAATTGGGGCTGTTATCCACATCATCAATTTAAGTCTCGCTGGTGAATACACTTTAAATTCCAGTCTATAAAAATAGTTTTCAGAGGGATTATTTTTTAATAATATTACTTCTAGAAGTTCTCATCATTATTGTCATATATCACTGCCCAATTTCTTCCTTGTTTTCAAACTGTATTATTCTGTTTCAACTTATCTATCTGTTTACATCTTCCACATATATTTTCTTTTATAATACCTTTTTTTATACAATAAATAATTCGTGGGATATTACGAACAGTTAAATACGTCACATTATGTAGACTTG
>JAGDQP010052685.1:2537-13729 GCA_022664845.1 Lepisma saccharinum | reverse complement strand
ACACGCTAGTTTCTTTACTTTGCACTTACATATAAGCACAGTGGACAATAAGTTACCGTAGAACCCTCCGGCAGAACATTTACTGATTATGTATTGACCGTCAGCTGACGCCCTACATAGAACTGTATTCAACTAATGTGTTTGTCGGTAAGTAGGTGGGCTACAGTTATTGTCACAGACGTGTTCTATGTGTGCATGTCTTTGAAAAGAGATGAATTGAGTGGCAAAAAGAGAGAATTCCATTTGGGTTGTCAAAAGGACAGTGTTGAAATGCAGAATTCGCTAGTACGTTCCACCGTGCATTGAAACTTGTATTTAGACAATGGAAAACGCGCTCGACATCACACCGCGTGAGAAGTGGTCGGAAAAAAAAAAAAGGTGCTCACAAACAAGGTCCTCAGGTGAGTGTCCGCCAATGGTTTCACCACGAGGCAGCAGTTGCTGCAAATCGTCAATGCGTTCCACATTCCTCAATTTCAAAACAACGGGAGCTCCATAACGTGAATATCTAGAGTCGAGTGCCCAAAAAGAGGCCAGTGCTAACACCTGAACACAAAATACGCGACTCTAATAAACGAAATCACAAGAATTGGACTAGAGAACTTGGAACGAGTCATCTGGTCTTGGAAGTCCCATTTCTGTCTTTACTGTAATGATGGCAGACGTTGAGTGCACCGACGTCCGCATAAAACCTTCAGGGAGGACTGGATACAAGATATGCTCCAACCTGGAGGTGGGTCTATGATTTTGTGGTGTGTTTCACATTCGGCTTATCAACGAACAGATGTTGCCTCACTGATAATCCAACTTGTGACTCATCAGTTCTACAGGACAATAAAATGTCAAGTGCTTTGGACGAAACATGTGTCTTACTGGTTCGACGAGCTTGTGTAGGGAACCTCTCATCTTCCCAGGCCACCAAAGTCCTGTTTTTAATTTAGTCGAAAATCTTTGTTACTAGTTGGAACAATGTGTCCGAGAAACCTCGCCGAACTCCGTGAAAAGCTTACAACACAAGAGCTTTAAGTTGATGGTGATTCAGTATAATCTTAAACTTGTAGAGTCCATTGCTGCAGTGATTAGCTCCAATGGAGGATTATTTTATTAGGCACAATTTCGTATAAGGTGTGTGTTTTTTCTTTACATTTTTGCTGCCATTGTACAATTTGGTAACTTGGACCCGATAGCGAAAATTAAACGTGGTATAAACTTGTACATTGTAAGCCTGGGTATGCCTGGTCACTGCTTAATCTCAACGGCAGAAACTTGACAAAATGCAGTTAATTACTGATGATTGGTTGAGCATATCTGTTACTCATGTTTAGTTCTTCTGCTGTTTCGGTAATAGTAATGCGACGATTCTCAAGAACCAGATAGGCCAGGCTAGTGAGACTTTTTGGGAGGGATGAGTTAGCGAAGCTCGAGTTACCTTCGTTAAATCTTTCACGCCATTCATACGCGCGCACACACGCTTGAGATATAGACAGAAGCATACTTCTGTACTGTAACCGTGTGTTGATTTCATACATTCACCGCACAAAAGCCCTCTGTTCCAGTGTGGTGCGTGACAGGTTAAGTGGTCGAGTACTGTTATACTTCAGAAGTAACAACTCCACCGCGCCTGACAATTAATACATAGAACTTTTATCGTTTATGTTTTATCTTCCCTCTTATTTTCTTCATTTGTGTAAAATTCGTGTAGATTTGTCTGTTTCACGAGACCACTGAGTAATTGGGATTGGAGTGAAGAATATATTCTTCAATACAAATTATATTACGTTCAGTCAGGACTTTTGCACTTTTGTTGAAAGATCAGAATAACTGAAGTAGAATCAAAAAATGCGTTTTCCAATTGTTTGTTCAATAGCCGGAACAATATGCTGTTTGAGAACTCAACCCATACGATGTGTGCCGAATAATGGTGTCCTGCTGGGAGATATCCAAAGGTCCCTGGGCAAAAGTTAACCGATGACTACATTGTAGCTTTCCATCGGGTGGTGGTGATGTTCTAAGAGGCCGTTGTACAATTTAAAGTAGACTTCGAACCACACATCCCTTACATTGTCGAACAGGTGTGCCATCTTTGTTTTCTACATTCATATTTCTTTCCTTCCGAGAAACTATAGTTTATTTATACATCCTACTTTTATGTGGCTTTACAATGATCCTTGGGCGTGTGGGAAGACCTACCAGGGCCATGAATTGTGGAAGGTAAACAATACTCTAGAATAATAATAATAAATCTTTTTCGGAGTCATAAAAGGAATTCATAATTCCATTTTAGTTATACCTTATTAGTATGCACTTCACTACTCTGAATGATATATTACATTTATTTTCTTTTAGGCTGTTCCTTCGTTGGAGTCGTGGCGAAGACAGACCTCCTAATGGCAGTTTGGTACAAATGGTAACGAAAAATTACACAACGGAATTGCTTCTTGCCTGAACAATGAATTCCTGGTGCTGTGCTGCCTGATGGGGCCAAAAAGAGTGTTCGCAACACAAAGAACTTACTATTTTTTCCAAGTACATCACCTGTATATTTGTAGTCGAATCTCGTAATTTTCAGTTGCATTTTTGTTTTTGTTAGACACCAATTTAGTTTTAAGTGTTTCAGCAGTTACGTTAATTCTGACATTCCATGACAATAAGTGATTTTTAGATATTTCAAAGATTTTTTGTCTTCCCTGTGCAATAAAATGAGTGTGTAGTTGTATGTATGTAAGGCACCAATGTTGTGTGCCTTTAGTGTTAGCTTTACCGTTTATATTTTTTTCTGTATCTGTTCTTTAGGAGTATAGCAATTGTTTCATGTAATCATACTTTCTGGCGACTGTTTATTCCTGAATGGTTGAATTTCCCCAGTAGTGATAATCGTGCTTTAATTAATCCGCATTTCCGTACAACCGTGTTATTCATAACAATACCAAAAGTAAATTTATTATAGAAATTTCTAAAACACTTTTCTGTCTGTGAAATTCATCGAATTTTACGAACACTGAATTTTGAAGAGAATTCTTAACCGTAGTACAGTTGCTAGGGTAGGAAATACTACGTATCGGACCGTTTTTTTTTTTCAAAAGTGTACGGTTTAGCCTACGAAATTTAAGGAAGAAGGAATTGTATGTTGGTTATTGGGTATATCTGGATTGCATGTTGTTTATTGATAATCAACTCGCACCCCAGCAAAATACTGTAAACATTTAGGAACCGTGCCATCATTTTATTCTGTCCGTAGTAACCGTCATCATGTCTCACCGAATGTAAAGTACATCGAATCTTGTGTATTGCTGTTTGTATTTGTGCACACGACCAACTTAGTGATGTTTATATAAATTAGTTAGGTATCTTTATAATATTGAACTTGAGTAGTTCTATAAAGAAACTTAATAGTATAAAAATCGTATTTTTAAAACTTGAAAAGCGTCAGGCGTGCTCTTTCTGTAGATGAAACACTTTTATTGCCTGTATATTCGGAACTTGGGCGCGAAAATCGCTACTATAAAGTTTCTGTACAGTACTGCTCTTAATCCACGAAACGGAGCCTTTAACGAACCAACCAAGGCTACCCATCTTACCTGTAGTAATTTTGTAGTTCCTATATCACTTTTACAGGTTAAAGGAGATTGTGAGCACTATCTTCGCTGTTTCAGATTAGTTACGCAGTGGAAATGGCACATTTCTCGATCTGTGTAAACAGAAATTATTGTATATAATTCAGTATCGAAGTTTCGAAACAAGAAATTTCGAAGTTTTGAACTTTAGTTCAACTAAACTAAACAAGTTTAGTTGAAAATTTATTTATAGGAAAGCAGTACGTACTGAATACAGAACAAACTGTAATTTCTTAAAACTCAGAATCAGAGAATAGGTGCTACATACAATCCATTGTAAGCCTGATTTGTGATTACATGTCTCAATGCTTGTCATTAGCAATGCATTTTCTAGATCATAGTTGTGTTCATTTTAGATTAATTATATATTTGAAGGAGGGGAGAGACATTATATGTTTGCATATCGTTGCACATCAGCCTGTTTTTTTATAGCTCTTTGTGGTCCTGTCAGGCTGTTGATTGTGCTAACTTAAACATGTCGTGTTGTGGCGCTCTGTTGCTACAGAAATTTGCAAACGGACGTATCGATTAGCTTCTTTTTTGGTGGTGCATGAAAAAAAAAGAGATATTTGGTATTAAAGAAAGAGTGTAAAAAAGAACTTTTTTTGTAAAAAGAAAAAATAAAGTTAGATTTATTATATATACTTCAAAGAACAAAATATCAAAACAAATGTTGTTCTTTTGTGACAATTATACATTGCACAAGGAATTAATGTATAACATTTATTGCAGTTGTCATTTCTCTGTGGTTGAATACGTTAATCTAAGCAGTATATAATCATATATAAAAATCTGTATATTGAGAAATTAGAGTACATATATATATTGAATAATATTTTATGTCTAGTTACAGCTGTAAGCTGCTGGTGAAAAGATTGCACAGATAATTTTAGGTGACTGGGAAAGAATATTTCTTTAAAAAAAAATGTTAAAAATTCAAAATAATAGAAAAAAACTATGCACGAATATTTGCAGGATATGACCATGA
This sequence comes from Lepisma saccharinum, assembly GCA_022664845.1. Lineage (NCBI taxonomy): Eukaryota > Metazoa > Arthropoda > Insecta > Zygentoma > Lepismatidae > Lepisma > Lepisma saccharinum. The sequence continues at coordinate 9,127 of JAGDQP010052685.1, read as the reverse complement.
AAGAAAAAAAACTGACCTTACAATGCCGAAAAAACTAGTGGGTTTCTTTATATTATCGACGTGTAATTCCCATTTAGTTTTATTCTTGCACTGTAGGACCAGTAAAAATTGTTGCTCTCAAGTAACAAATACTTTTTGTGTATTCAGAACTTCCTTCAGATTTGTTTTGTATTTTCCAGTCATCAGTCATAATATTGTACAGAGAAACGTTGTTACGAGCGGAGACATATCAAAAGTTATTATACAAAGATCAAAGGTCTATCGAAAGATGCTATTGTCAAAGCAGCTAGCTTAGTATTTTTAAAGATGATAAAAAAAAATGTGCAATTTATTTAAAATTATCAAATTAAGAACAAATACGTTGGGTATTTTAACTGAGTTTTTCTATGTAAATTTTATGTGATAAAAAGCGTACTATTTAAAAGTTGTGAAGTTTATTCAAGTCTGATTAGGTTAAGTAGGAAAAAAGGGTGTTTATATATATATAACGTAATTTCTATACATAGTTTGTTTTGAAAATTAGTACTTTTCTTTTTTTATGTGGAGTTTATTTTGTTAAATAGCTGTAAGTTTGTTGAAAGATAAATCTTCTAGGAAAGTGTTACATAATGAAATTTGAGCTTCTAAAGCATATAGATATATTTGTTTGTAATGAGTTAACATCCATGAAATGGATTTGAAGGAATATATGGGCGAATGTATATGTAAATAACGAAAAACGTTGCTTGTTAACCAAAAGATTTTTTTAGCTGCCACAGGAACGTGTAGTGCTCTGTGTTTATACTTGATGAATATGACCAAGAAATACTTTATCTGTGATGGATAGTTCTGTACGACTATTTTTGTGTAAAAGTGTTGAGCATCTGTTTGTGTTGTTATTTTAACCTAGCCTCACCTAAAATTTTGTTCTACTGAATGGATATTATTATGATATATCTGTTGAGTGTATCGGCGGTACGGCCGATGCGATGCAGAAGTAAGGATTCATAAATCCGCGAAATTTGTATACTGCCATTAAAACTAAATCTTTGCTTATCAGGCAAACGGATTCAAGTAATATACCAAATGATTTTGTTACATAACTTGCCCACATTTTTAGTGGGCGTTCGCTCTTCTGAATGCAGCTCTATTGAAACTTGTAGTAGAAAGTTTCCACGCATTTTATTATTTAGTTTTTTACTTAATATTTTGGTGGAACTTGAAATAGTTACATCTTAATTTATATTTTCGCCAGTCTGTCAAATTGTACGCAAGTTTTCTCACTGAAGACCCCAAGCGTTTTAGCGCGCACAAATGACTAAGTTGAATCGTCTGGGTCCATATTGCTTTTAAGATGATGAAATTTTTATTGACGTTATGTATGTTACTGAGAACTTAGAACTGTCTCCCACAACATGGAAAAACCTTCCCCATGGTTATGTAATCTGAAACATTTTCTGATAAAAATTATTCAACTTAGGTAATACTCCCTCCCTGATTTCCATGCAGTTGTATTTTTGTTAAGAGTTCAAGGAATTTTTCTACACGGGTTTAGGAAATTGATTATAATTCACCTCTTATGACTGGTTTCACCAACTTCATTAAAGAGTTGAACGAATGTAATGTATGTCAAAGCTGTCAGATACTCTATGGTTCAATTCTGAACGAAAATTGGTGAAATCCACTCTTAAGGTACTCTTTCATGTAAATTATTTCTTTAACTGGAATCCTTATTGAGTTCCACGCATGTCTTGTGAAAACATTCACTATTGGTTGCATAAATGTGTACCTTTCGCGGATTACCTGCGATGGCGTCAGAATGTACGGGGCGCTAATGTTGGATTTGAAAACGTGAGAGTTGAGGTGGATATTTAGGGAGCTTGAGCACCGTTTATCTAGAACACTATTCTCTTTTTTTTTTTTCAGTCTAGAATAATGTGATATTTGAGAAACTAAAGGCTAGTGCACAGAATTGGCGTAACTAAGCCTAATGTAAGTGGATTTTATCCAGTCCACAGATAACTTACTGCAGATCAATAAGAAGCTAGTTTTAAGAGGAATGGATCATAGCTGACTATTCAACTGAGTAACTTCAAACTGCTCGAAAAAAGAGAGAAAATTTGAGTTTTCATTTAACTGGTGGTCTTTATTGATACACCATTAAACAGTCAATAAAACGACCGGAATTTGAAATTTTTAATGTCTTTAGGCAACTTTGACTTAGGCCAGATGAATGATGGTGAAATTAAAAAAAGTGGAAGGAAACTGGAAAAAACCTGAGAAAATCCACACGCACGGCGTTTGTCCACCACAGCCCAAGTGAGCTGGCATCCAGCCGACGACCCCAAACACCAGAGGTGAGCGCTCTACCATTGATCCACCACGGCCCCTGAAAGAGTGGAGCGAATGTCGAAAAGGAGCTTTTTTTTTTTTTCAACTGATTTCAAGAAAACAATTTGTTCTCAGGTCTTGCGTTTGTCATATTTTCATCAGCATACACGGGTAGTCTCTCCCGCCCACGCTGTTTCAAAATTGAGTCCACTTTAACGATTCATTGAGTTCCAGTCCAGGTGGTAGTTCTTCCTAGTACGGTAGTCGGGCGACTCAAAGATCGCAAGTTCGAATCCCGCCTCGGGTATGGATGTGACTGACTGTGCTATCAGTAGTAAGGAAAGGCTTAGGGCGAACTTTTTTTTTAATATATATATATAATAATGGCTCGTATGATACACCGTAGAGAGATTTTTCGTGCGAGAAATTCAGTATTTTAAAGTCTTTTAAACTACAGTTTACGATACGAGATGATCAGTTCTAACTTCGTAAGCAGTTTTTGATTTGCCGGGGATTTTCCCTAATGCTTGGTTCCGAATATCTGTACAAGATAACAAATATATTCTACACAAGTAGGTGAATACAAGCAACCACTGGTTTCAGGACTCTTCAGTATTCATATATCGAAAGCTGGGTTTAACTATATTACGAATATATGTGAAAGAAACGCAGTATTTTTTTTTAATACGATAGCTGAGTGGACTTTGTGCAGAAATGTGTAACCCACAAATACATTCAAATTCATTTTTGTACCAAAGATTGATATGCCAAAGTAACACTAACAAGGTCAGTAGTTACGAAAATATAACAACAGTGCCCATGGGACAAACTAATTTTGCGCTGCAAACCGAATTAGGAAAGCAAAGTGGACAGATGTCACTCACTACCTGTCGCACTTACCATGCAGTTGGTCCGTTTCGATTTGCTTAAGTTTCTAAAAGAAAAAAAACTTGTGTATATATATATAGCCATCCTCCAACCGGGTTTCGAACGGAACTTGTGTCGTACCGGTAGTCAATACCTTTCCAACGGTATCAAACATGACTCCCTCTATGGCACTCGTCGTCCTTTAGTGTTTTTAATAGTTTTGTCGGCAATAAGACCGTATTCTGCCATGTACATCCTATTACAAAGAGGTCGACCGCATTGATTAGGCTGTTTTGAGCTGAAAGTCCAGCTTCGGAAACAGTAAACCAAAGATGGAAGGAAGGATGAACCTTCGCAATTGGGAAAAAATGTCTCCTCCTGAAGAAACATGACTAAATTTTCGGTGTTCAAGACAATGAAATTCATATACGTTACAAATGCTGCTGTTTTTCTCTATCTTATTGTACTATCAATACTAGGACTAAATTTGGTGTCTGTGCTTTTGCGTATGGAATCGTAGGTGACAAAACGATCACGTGCTCAGAAGTGTGGATGGTTTTGAAAAACTGTATCATTATGTATTCGAATGAATTATACTTTTTTCTACACTTAATAACATTTCAACATGTGTTATTGCACTTAAAAGAAGAAAAAAGAAACATTGCACTTTTTCCCCAATTGCGAAAGTTCATCCTTCCTTCCAGGACTCAAACCTGGCATCTTCGGTTTACTGTTTCCGAAGTTGGACAATTTTCAGCTGAAAATTGCTGCAATCAATGTGGTCATTCTTTTTGGAATAGGGTGTACATGTAACTTTCGGTATGGTAATCTTTTAAACAAGTTTGTAGTAGGTTATACCCTTTTTGAGTAGTGTCTAAACATAGAATGTCCTATTAAAGCGGGGCCAAACTCGCGCAGGCGCATCAATTCTTAAACACTAAATATTACTTCCAAGCAGCTGCCAAATTAACGTATTGGTAGTATGTCGGAAAGCTAATACAGAGAACCCAGGATCGAACCCTGCTGTGGTTTCCTTTATATTTTTTTTTTATTTTAAGTAAAATAACTGTTCTCTCTCTATATATATACGCATTTAGGAAATTAATAAAAATTGGTGACTAAAAGCACGTGGAGATTTTTTTTTTTTTTACAATCGATTAACTCTTGTTTTTTTCAAACTTTCGAAAATAGGACTTTGTTTTTAGACGCTAGTCCATTTTTCTACCAAGCTCCTCAGTTGGCTGAAATAAAATATTGATAAAAAGAATCTCGAGTCATCAGTAAACATCATCAGCAAAATGTCATTGTGGTGGGCCGAAGTCCGTATTTGTGGCAGCTGCTGTCAAGAGGAGAGCTCGAAGATGGCGCCCTCCAAGTCTGCATTTGAGCGGCAAAAGGACGTTGGCCCAATGTGTGGATTTAAGGTGGTTGCTAATTGGCATGATACCGTAAGTATGCCATCGTTTGACTCAGGCGATGCTTAACTGGACGGCATCATGGAGGCTTACCGTAGGTGCCCCGCTCATTCACCAATGCAGAAACGTAATGGCACTTTATCACACACATATATCAGCAATGTCAATTTCTAGATGAGGCAGGGTGGAGACAACAGAAAACACGAAGCAGTCTTCACTATTCTACTATCAGTGTTTCTTTCAGATAGGTGCGAAGTCAATCATCCGCACAATCTAAAACAACAAGGTTCATTCATTGTTCTACTAGAATTACAACTTGTAAAGCGAAAAAGAAACCCTGGAAATTTACTGCAAAATTACAATATGTAAAAAATTTCCCCTGTAGTACCTATTCAGGTTTTTTATTTTTCTGAAACTGCAACATTTTGCAGAGGTGGCTAGTGATTCTGCTGAAAATTAGTCTAAGCTTAGGGGATCGTAAGTCGACGTAATGGTTTTTCGAAAGAATGAAACCTCTACGACAAATGTGCATTATGACTGACTCCGTGTGTGTGTGAGAGAGAGGATATTTGTATGGTAAATAAATGAATGGATGTGGGGTTACATGTATGTAAGACGTAATGTATATTTTTTCTTATAATAGATACAGAAACATTTCATTAATTTAATGTCAACATAATCCACATTCGTTTCTAATTCCTTCTACCTCTTTCACTACTTTTTTTGTGAAGAGGTTTAGAGATCTCCTGTTGCTGCCCATCCTGGTGTGTAACTCCCACTAGAGGTTTACGTCTTTCACCCCCTCTAAAGACTAAACCCCAGAACATTTATTTCATGAAAGAAGGACTGCTCGAATACAAGATCCAATCAACCATACCAGTACCGAATTCAAGCCTACACGAATGCCATTATTTCAGAAACAGTCTCGTAACATAAAGGAATAGTAATATTTTCCTTATCGTATGGGGATGTGGGAACATTATTTAATTCTTATTGAGATAAAGCGCAAAACGTATTGGCAATATTGAGTTTATTGATTTCGCGTGTCGATTTCTTCAACGAGCGCTTGGTTCAATTCTCATTAGCCAATGAAGTAAGGTTTTGTAAACCTTGATGGTGATTCTTCGTTATTCTTTTGTTTTACTAGAAATCGCCTATCAACGAATCGTGCTTTTGGAGAACTCCTTAATACAATGTGTGACATCATCACAAGTTTATACATCTTACTAACCGAAGGTTTAGGTTATATTCAACAATGCTAGAATGGTACACTTTTGTAACATTTACGGAAGCTCTTATATCATACTACTAAACTTCACTTCTATGTTCACGATCGAACCTACTCTTCGATTTGAATTGATTTGATGAAACATTCCTCGGGACTGAGTTCGTTTGAGGAAAACATGTCGTCTAGACTGGGAACAGAACTAGAATAAGGGAAGCACTTGTGATCTGGAATTGTATGTACTTAGGTTAGATTATCATCTTAGGAGTTATAGTTCAGGTACATGGTCAGTAAGAGTAAGGAACCTGTTTATAGTTGGGAGCTTGGGTTACAAAATCTGAATGAGACGTTGGAGTTTGCGAAATTTTATCCATTAGATAATTAACAGACTCAGAGAGATTATTGAATAGAGTTTGTGTCTCACGTAGATTTGGTGGATCGTTAGAGCATATTGATGTAGTAGAAGTTTCATGATGTATGAAGTCAGACTGAGGTAGATTCAATTCAGGACAAGGTTTAGAATTGTAGAAGTAATTGCGCATCTTCAGTCTTTGTTTCATGGTCCGTACTAGTTCTATCTGGATTATCTGAGTAGTCACTTGAAGATTCGTTTTCATAAGAACGCAATCTTTTTTATTGCCTGATTTCTTGATTCGTAGGAACTTATGTCTCACTGTGTCCATTCGAGCATTCATCTCCAGGAAGGTCTGTTTGAGTAGAGCTATGTATTGTGTTGTATTCCTTAGAATCTTGATTGGAGCACTGAGTGGTCT
>JAGDQP010052684.1:0-13730 GCA_022664845.1 Lepisma saccharinum | reverse complement strand
TGGTGCACGTATATTTTGCTTTGTTACGGTGATCATTCGTTCTACAGAGCAGAACCTGCTTCGCCAGGCTATGCTGACTAGTACAATAAACTATAGCAAACACTGGAAATCAACACTTTATTACTCATATACCGCAAATAATTAATTAGTGAAATATCTTTGACAACGATCAAGTCTTTGTCCCTTTACTTGAGGTTAAAAGAGTGTTAATAATAATTAAAGTAATAAAGAACACAATTTCTGAAAGTTAGCATTCTTCGGGGCACGCCGGTGACAACTGTCGCTGCTCTATGCGTATGTGTGACCCGGTGGCTGTTACACTGTTGAAAGGATGACAATGTTTGTGTCTTCTTTTTAGATTACAATTTTGATACTTTTCTTCTTCAACACACATGTTTTGAACGCGTGGGAACGAGGCTACTCATTACAGACACGATAACATCACTGTTTTCTATTTCAGTTTTTCTGTTTATAAATTTGTATGTGTTCAGATCAAGAATGTTCTAATAGAGGTTTTGGTTAGAACTCTCATGCTCAGAGAAAGAGTGAAGCGAGGCTCCCGGAATCCCGGGGGCCTCGAGTGAAGCCAAGAAACAACTGAGCATCAACACAACTGAGAAACAACTGCAACTGGTCAGTTAGAAAACTACAGAACTTGCTGCCATTTTTGTTAGCCGAAAACAATGCTTTTGATCGGAGTAAGTGGGCTAACTGGGCGGGGAAAAGTTGTGACGTTTGGCTTCATATTCTTGGCGATATCGCATATCCTATATTAGAACATCCTTGGTTTAGATGAATGTTTTTAAACACTTCTAACTAAATTTTCAGGGTCTTCCATAATATCGATGAAAGTCACACAATAATACCGTCTACAGCTTCGTACCGAAACTGGATTCCAAGAGTATACTGAAATATAGAATCTTGACTATAACGTCGTGCTATATTAGTATTATATTTTCATCAGGACTATAAGAAAAAGTAACTCAAAAGAAAAATGATCTGTTACCCCTATATTTAGTCGATTCCCTACAGTTTGACTGGCGGAGCCGCTAGAGAATTTGAGGACCGTAAATAACCTTATGCTGAGATAAATACTTAGTCCAGTCGTAATGTCAAAACTTTGTTTTTTATTCCAACGTAGGCTACATACATAAATACGTGCGTACACAGAAAACGTGCGTACAATGAACTTTGAGCTTAGATATTACCATTTCGCAAATGCCAGTAGAACAACATTAAGGGCGGTTACCTACGTACCATGCGTAAGGATTATTCACAACTTAAACAATTTTCAGTTATAGCAATTTTTGTACAAACTCATTTCTCAGGCAGTTGCCCCTCCTTCCACACACCTCCATGCCGTCAATTACGAATAAGGGTATACTGTCATTTATTTGTTATTCCTCTAACTTTTAAAAAATGCCTCTTAAGCAATAAGGAGAGGAGATATGGTGTCCTTTCTCCAGCCAACCAATTAACTCTGCAGTTTACATGTTAAAAAGGCCAACTTTGTCCCCGCTCCCTTACTAACCTAGTAGGAGCACGTGGATATAATTATAACCAGAGAATCGCATTCCTTCTTTACCATTTCAAGCTATAATTATGTTCCAACCCCACTTCGGTGAACAAGAAAGGGATAAAACTCGAAATTCTCCTTCCTGCTGCTTCCCTGCGTGACAGAGTAATAAAATGTATACCAGCCGATATCTAGTTCCTTCCTGAATTAGGTAATTGTTGGAATCTGTTATAATTAGGTAAGAGCTATGACTAGCATCTACATTAAAGGGCGTGTAAAGGTTAAGTTTCTTCGTTTCAGACAGAATTACGGTTACAAACAATTTCTCTATATAAGAATAGCTGAAACCTGAACAAACCTTATCCAAAATTTGTTGAGCATTTAGTATTAAGAAAACTTTTATGCGTTTAATATTAAAAATAGAACAAAAATCAGCAGACAACATAAGTTTGACAGTGCCATACTGACCTAATTTTCTTTAAATCGCAGGGTGGGCAATGCAAATGGCCTGTTTCCTTTACATCCACCGGCAATGGGAACATGACAAGAAAATTCTGGCAAGAACATTGGATTATTTCCGGGACATCGACCACACCTGTCAGGTAATGTTTCTCGCCATGTAATTATTGTTGATACGTTTATGAGAAAAAAAAAAGGGCTGTCACCCAAATTGTTAACTCAGTGTGTTAATATTACTATTTATCATTATAACGTATTTAAGGTTATTGTCACTATGTAGTATGTTAAACACACAAGAACATTTACATACTGTCAAAGATTAATACAACTAACTTGAAGGAATTTTCCTTCAGTTCCTTCTCAAAAATCTCTTTAAGTATTAAGCCACTCCCATTCACTTAAAAAAAAAACTTAAGATATACGAGGGTGGATCAACATTCTCAATCTCTAACATAGACACCATCTTTCTGTAAGATCATATGAGGATGTGGAGTCTCCAAATGATTATATATGAACCGAGCGACCGTAGCTTAGTAGAGGGTTGGGTATCTTAGCCATCGGAAGGTTCTGGGAACGACCCCAGCGGTCACCCATCCTTACTGAGGTTTTTCTAGTTGATCCTGTCACGCCAAAGAAATGTCGGGATGATACAGCTATGGACAAAAGTTGTTTCGCATAACTGAATTTTCTTATATCAAAAATACATATTTTGAAACATCGTTCACATCGGTTGACTTACAGATATATGCACAACCACATGACGCACCTTTGAGGAAAACATTCCTGATATCCCAAATAGCAAGTAAACTTGCAGCAAGTTTGGCACTGCAAGGTTGACATTGCAAGGCTGCAAACTTGCTACAACCTTGCAGCAACCTCGCAGATGCCAAATTTGCTACAAACCTTTTTTAAAAAACGTTGGTAGACCAACATCGAGCCTGTGGCGGAAAAAGATTTCAGTCTCCAGTGGAGTTGGAAGCCTCAATCTTCACATTAGTTCGTTGTCCGTCACTATAACCATGGACGTGATAGTTCCTCGTTGCGGAGCGAATCGAACTGTATTGAAATAACTGTTACGGTGTTGAAAGCGAAAGAATGTTGCCTGTCAGAAATAATAAGCTCCACCGGTTATATATTTTTGTCCATTTATACCCTTGCGTAATATTTTGATAACACGTTATACGGAATCTAGCTTAATTGAACCTTGATATGGGTAATTCTTCATACTAGCTATTTGTTATATTTGCGTTGAATATGCTTTAAATGTTGTTACTTTCCTCATTTTGGATGTGTAGAATGCAGAATGTGATGTAAAATCAAGGGCGGGGGTGACTGGAAGAACACTGCGAAAGAACATGTGTTCTTGTACTTATATAACCCTTAAATTTTCATCACTTTTTGTGTTCTACGTAATTGGAATTAGGGAAGAATCAATTTAAAATACATTCAACGCTATATAACAGAAGTAGCTAATATAGAGAATTACCGTAATATGTTGAGTTAGGTTACTGCCAATTTGTGAACTACATGCAGCAGTTGAAATCACGATGTTTTAATAAACTGATCTATGCTGAATTTCTCTACTATATAGACCTACTAATTGATTCCTCATTTCACATCATGCCGTCACTCAGATTGTAATTTTTCCTTGTACTAATATATTTTGCTTTGATAATATTCTATTTATTTAACACAACTTTCGTATTCTAGGACAATCTAAAATTAGAATCACCAACTAAAGCATGAATTAGGCTAGAGATAAATTTACCTATCAGATTTTATACTCTAAAGAAAAGTACACTATTCTACAAGGGTATAAAATATCTGACAACAAAACATAGTTGCACGTCTTGCAATTAAGATCAAAAAACACTGAACTGCTGAACATATTTTGGAAGGAGGCCTGGTGGATAGAAAAAGATGATAAGAACTTAATGAACTGGACCAAAGGGTTTAGCATTAATAAAGAATGGAGAATTATTGTTGACAAACACAGAAATATGTATGTTAATTGAAGTGTTAGGGGGCTCTAAGTTTGCTTCATGCTGATTCTCTTTTTGTTAACATGGGATGTTTTATGGCGTCTCTGATTGACTGATTGTTCCAGCCAATGGGGAGGCTGCTTGATTGGGCGTCCCTGATTGGCTGCTTCTTTCGGCCAATGAGGGAGCAGGTAGACTATTGGGCTTGTATTTATATGTGTGTAATTTTTTGTACAGACTCTGTGTATGTCTGATGAGGATCTTGGCTAGAAGGTCGAAACGTTACATGTAATTTATTTTTTACGAATAATATAGTCTTGTTCAGCAGTTCAGTGTTTTCTGGTATAAAATATCGTAGCAGCTTTTGATACATTACTAGTATAACACCTTTCGCAATTGAACAGCAGCTCCCAACACAATTCGTTCACGATAATGTAAATTTTACAACATAACACTGACATTAACTTTTATTACCGGCACTTGTAAGTTGCGCGGTGTACCATCATAAGTGCACAAGAAGACTGCTTCTTGGCGCACTACGAACTACTTACTAGTGCATTTGTAAACTTGGAGTTTTTGAAGCAAGCTTGTGACGTCATTTCCTGGGAAGTACGTTCTATGTAGCTTTTGGACACCGCCTTAGGAACTAATATATCAGCTGATCAACACATCGGCCGAAAGTGCCGGAGACAGGAACCAATTCGTATGCAACGCAGATACGCCATCTTAACACTGAATCCATATAAGGTTGCAACTAACTAGATAATAAAACTTAACCTTTCCTTCTATTTACACTTTAGGTGTATTGGGAATTATGGTCTACGAGCTACATCTTTGATTTGGTCAGAACTTCGGTAACGGTAACCCATAAAGTAAAAATCAGAGGATTAGATTCCACTGAAAATAAAGTTTTTGAAAAGAAACTCAAAAGCACTTTTGGAAATTATTGATGACATTAGATAAAAATGAGACTTTTAGTATACATTTTTTCTGAACTGTGCGCAAGCTCTCATATCTTTCCCATATTGATATTTACTTAACATAATTTACGATCCTCCTAAAATCGAAAGGAAACAATAAACACTACACGCTTTGAAACTTGAAATCGTTACAAAATTGTGTAAATATTTGGCAAAAGGAGCACATCTGTAACATTAGGTTTGTGATGAGTACTTTTATATTTTATTATTACTGAACGAAAGTCCAAGATAGCTACATCTAATACCATACAGGAACAGTGGCGTAGGTAAGGGAGGGGATATACCCTTGTCTCCAGCTATATGAATGTTAAAAAGAGTATTTCCGGAAGAAAGAGAATTAAGTTACGTTTGGAAACATATAATTAATTAAAATCTAAAATTAATTGTAAGGCTTACGCCCACCCGAATATAATTCAGTTTATTCACAAATAGAAGGAAAATATTTTATATTCTGCATTGTAGTTTCACAATTAGGTGTATGTGGTAAAATATCCTTTAAGACAAGGAGTAAAATAAAAATTTAAAAATTGGAAACTGCAAACCAAACGTTTAGACAACGTATTTCTTTGACAATTATATCGATAGCCCCAGTAAACAAGACTGTTTTCTAGACAGGGGGAAAAAAAATAATAATAATTCCTGTACTGGTACTCTCAACGAGAGCAGAACGGAGAAAATATTAAATGCAAACCATTTCTAGCCTATGATTGAAGTTGTAATTTGTATATAGAGATGAAATAACTTTAACAGACGTCCTGGTTACATTAAACATGAATGAAAAATGAAAATTACAGAAAACTGGGAAAGTATAAACACATACTGTAATGGAAGGAAAGTATAAACATTAAAATGAAGTTATTGAAATTTGCAATCAAGTTCAATGCTTTCCTTTGTTGCTAGCTACATTAATGATAAGTATGTAAGACATTCTTAAAAAAACAAGTTTATTCACGTGACTCCGTGACAACCTGACAGATCTTCCCCATACCTGGTGTTGGCCGGAGAGTTGTAAAGAAAGATCGAAACTAAGCTAAAACAATCTATCGAATCTGATAAATTTTGGTGTTAATTATAAATTGTGATTTTATTAAAAATATAACTGTGGTAGCAGTTGACTGGGAAATTTAAAAAATGTTCCAGACATTTAGTGACAGTACCCTGCTAGTGTTAGTGACAGTACCCTGCTACAATGTATGTATCTTGTGCAACATGTCCTAATTGTGGGAGTATTTAAGACTTCATATTCGACTGATATTGAATTATTTAGGAACAATTAGAACACTACTTTTTTATGTCTGATGACTGAAAGCACATTTTTGTGGGATTATGCAAATTCAAATATATCACACCATAGCCTAAAGAAATTATGAAGTATGAGAAGATGGATTAAAGTATACCTGTATGAAAGTATGACGTAATTCATGATTTTAAAGAAATAGCCTACTTTGTGTTCGAAGAAATTGTCCAAATTTCTTTATCGAACAATTTCACAAGCTCGCCAAGGCATGTATATGGAATTGAATATATATGTCTAATCTCGTCGCTTTATTATTCGATTAAATTAGAATTTCGCTACAACTAACCGTTCTACGGATTCTTACAGAAGGTTTACAAAAGAAACTCCATCACTCATTATATGCTGTGAATAATTCCAAAGATGCTGTTATAAAGTTGTAAAGAAATTTGTCAGAAAGAAGGCAAAATTATTAATAGTTGCAGTAAATTTGAGTATAGAAGAATCTGTGAATTTAAACAAAAACGTGATGCAACTACAGAATAAGACAAGCTATTTTAAGCATATATTCAGGAATGTTTTCTTACGGTGTTCAGGGATTTGTGGCAAGTTCAAAGGGGGTCTTAATATGAAATTAGATAACAAATATAATTACCCCCTAAAATTATGGTACGTTTACAAAGAAATCTGAATTTGGGAGAGGTCCGCACTCTCTGCTTTCTCTGCCTGGATATGTCACTGAGCTGTATGAAAGAATAATATGAACTAACAGAAATGATAGTATATCACATCATGATTATTTTTATAAATGAAGACCCCGAACACGAGAAAAAACTCCCACAATTATTATAATTTTAATTTTCCTTTGCACATGAAATATTTTACACTAATTGATATTTTCGAAAGCAAAACCAATAGAATTGGAATGTTCTATCCAAACTTCAATGAAGCATCTCAGATTTTCAAACTATTTAAAAAGTGCTTGAGTTTTCTTACAACCCACATCTACGACAGAGATGTTATTTTATACTCTGAAGCGAATAAATATATTTTGAGAAAAATTCGTAAATTTCATCTGGATTCGATCCTACGACCCTCAGCACGAAATGCTAGCACCTAGATCTCTAGACTTACAGGGCCATTGCTTCTTTCCTTTCCTTTTCCAATAGATATTTTGTTACTTGCTTACACACTTTCGCGTCGTTCCTTTTCTTTATTTTCTATTTTGTCCGTTCTGTTATTATACATTAAGGCGCCTGTAATGTATGCGAATCTTCTTGACACATATATATATTTTTTCATTTCTCCCAGAATAACCTGAAAATTAAGTACAAAACGCATGATGATGTGTGCATTGTGTTTGAAGCGTAATTTTTCATACGGAGATTAGTTCCCAATAATCTCATCACGAGGTGGGATATACTTTATTGAAAGATAATACGTACGTATGTGTGGATCAAGATGCATCCATGCGTATGTGTTGTTTGATACACAAACGATGTAATATTTATGAAATTTATTGATTATCTGATACATGAATGTCGAAGTATTACTTACATGTTTTTGTATGAATTATTTTTAAATGTTTGTTTATAGATGTATTATTATATTAGGGATTTAGCCTTGTATGTTTTGTATTGCTGTTTCTTTTTCTTTCTTTTGTTCTTTTCTTTATATTGATAATTATTAATGAATTAATTCTCCGTAGAAGGTGGATAAATAAATAAAAAGGGCATCTTTTGACATTTGAAATACAGTGTATTACATCACCTGTTGCTAATTTTGACCTTGGTTAAGTGGTAGGTAGGGGTTTATCATTTACCAACCAAATTTTACTTTGACCATTTAATTAAATATCCTTTGTCAGTGGTTATTTTCGTTGTTAGAATGTTGGAAAAGATAACCATTGCGTTACTGTAAGGTCCCGAAGTGAACGTTTATATTTTGGAGAATTTTGCTTCGTTTTTATTAATAGCATATCACAATATAAAGGTAGCTAAAGATAATATTTCATTATCTGTTTAATTTTAGTTTCTGCAAAGTAAATGTTGCCACTTTTCATTTTAAGCTTAAATCTCGAAGAAAAAAGTACGTTTTTCTAGAATTAAAAGTAGCCTAAATATAAAGCATCTAAATGATTCTAGAAAGTAGTTTTGTTTCACAATTTTGAACATTTCGTATTTTAATGTCTGTTTATCAATATGGCAATAAATGTATGAGACATAAAGTATTAATCGCATGTATCAATATCAAAATGCAACAAGAAATAAGGAAACGTGAAATTGGGAGACAAAAAGAAAGCTACTCGTAGCGTACGCTTTCATATGCAATAGAGTCCATCAATATTTACATAAATCCCACTGTATCAAATTTTTCTTTGCTGGAACTAAGCAACATCGCTGTGTTCTGCATGAAGCAAACATTATCGTCTTTCAGAGGATTCACAAACTGCATAATCTCAATTTTCTGATAGAACCCTGTGAATTTGTAACCAATGTTATTTTACATATTTGATCATGTTTGCATACAAAAGTTACACTGAGAGGAACATTAAATTTCGAAATTAAATAACCCTTGTTTAGGTCTGAAATGACCTTTTAGGAATACTCTGCATTTGTGTATACTTTGTGTAATATTTTAAAATATAACACAATTTAGACCAGCGTGTCAAAAGTTTTCAACGTGTTGCACACCCAAGTGTAATTTATAATCCGACTCATATGATCTAAATAAAATACACGTTATTCTAAAATAAAACTTGTACTTCTGTTTGAAATTTAATACAAATGTAATTAGTTGAGCAGAGATTTAACTAACATCTTAGAATAAACGACAAAAAATATTATTTTTAACTGTTCTATTATAGTGTGTGTTTTATTTCGTTATGGGAAGCTGCATCAGTGATTACTTTTCCTGTTTCAATTTTCTTGCGGCACACAGCTTGAAAAAACTTTTTCTAGATACTAGTTCAAAGGAAGATACACAACTAGGTGCAAAAATGATATGGCTATTTGCGAATTTAATTTTTCATTCTTTACTCAAAATGATTGGAAATATCTTAATTTTGGGGATATCTTAAAGTTTTCGGAATATCTGTAAAAACTAACAAGTAATTTAGTTCCAGATAACCACACAATTTAATTTAATTTTTAAAGTTTGAAGTCAAAAGTCCAACTAAATTCAAAAGCATATAGTCAGTCAGTCAAATTCACCAATGGTTTGAAGGGAAGTTCTTTTTTAACCAGAAGATACGTTTATTTTATTCATAACTAAAATTGCAATTAAAAAAATGATTTTATTTAGTTACTTCAAATACTAACGTATAGTTTTTTTTTGTTTCAGATTCTTATATTTCCCGAAGGCACTGATCTCACCCCACAAAGCAAGAAAAGAAGTGATGCTTATGCAGCTACCAATCACCTAGAGCGTTACGAACATGTATTACATCCTAAAACCACTGGCTTCGTTTTTCTAACACAACGCATGCGTCGAAGTAAGTGCACCTACTATATACGTTATATGCAAGGGCGCCAATCTGGGGGGGGGAAGCCTTTGGGGCCCAGGACCCCTAAAGTTGAAGTGGGCCTAAATGATAAGGTGAAGCCGGTTCTATTTCTACAGAATATGATCATTCGCTTTCCCCTTGTACTAAGTTTATCTCCCTTTGTCAAATCAATTTATTTCATTGATAAATCCCTCTTTGAAACTCGTGTGCTACAGTACTTACATAAATTAAATCACATACAACACCCCTCCCCTGGCAAAAGGAGTTAATTCGTGCACTGCTTGTGTTGTGTCTGGAGTTTCGTACATAAAAGCGATAAAGACCATTTCGTACAAAAAAAAAAAAAAAAAAATGGAAACTTCATTTTCTATTGCTTAAGGATAATTGATCGTGATTTTGCCATATACAAAAATAGTTTAAGAGAAAGAAAAATATAAAAGAATAAGCGACAAGAACTCACACAAAAGTAGGAGTAGACTTGCACTAGGAAATGCATACTACAAATTGTTGTTTGGATGTAATTATTGTTTACCGTTAATAGCGTAATTTTGAGTTTTCTAATACAACATATAGATAGGGAAACTATGTACAACGGGTAGAAGAAAAGTATTTGGATAAATTCAACAGACGTATATCAACAGACAGATATATCCCACATAAAACATGGTTCATTTCGAAATCTCTTGTCCTTTTATGATAATTTGGACGCCTTAGAATACTATAGAACTAACTACCACTCGATACACCTGTAAGGTAACAGGTAACGAACGAATGACGACTACGTACATTCATTGCAAAAAGTATTTAGACAACCCCATACTACTCTCGAAAGAAATGTTTTAGGTATCCTTTTGTGTACAAGAAAGAGCAGTCTACGTAATGTATTAAAGTAATCTACACAACACGTCAGGCAAGCCAAGCTTGTTGGAAAGCCATGCTTTACAGTTGGATACATCACAAAGAATCACAAAACAGAGCAATTATTGTGGAATAGAATTCGTTCTGGCCAACCAAGAAAACTAACTGCCCGGAATGAAACCTACATTCTTCATTCTGTAAGCAAAACTCAAATAATTAGTGCTAAAGATTTGACTACTTCACTCGCCTAGGATATGTAAGTTAATATTACACCACAAATAATCTAAAATTCATTGAAATGATTGGGATTTAGAAGACGTGTATCTAGGGTATCAATACTGGCATTAGTAATTACACAACCCCAAATCATAACAGACCCTCCAACAGTTTTACCAGTTGAAGCAATGTCCTGCTTTCTGAAAGCTTCATTCTTCTTTCGCCACACGTCTTGATATCCATCACTACAATAAAAGTTTATCTTAGTCTTATAGTAGAAGAAAAAACTTTTTCCAAAATTCCAGGCACTCATATTGATATATCTTGGAAAATTAGAAGTTCTTTCTACGTTCTTCTGATATGTATGTATGTTTTGTTTCTGGCTACACATCTTAATCCCAATTTTTTATACACATCCACACATTGTAACATTAACTTGTATATCCTAGGCAAGTGAAGTAGCCAAATCTTTAGTATTCATTCTTTGAGTTGTGATCACAGAGTAAAGAATGTAGATTACATTCCGGGCAGTTAGTTTCCTTAGTTGACCAGAGCGGATCCCCAATAATTGTTCTATTTTATGTTTATGATGTATCCAACGGTACAGCATGGCTTGCCAACAAGCTTGGCTATGTCTCAGTACCTTTTACCTTCCGCACGTAATTTGAAATTAAAGTGAGTATAGTTCCAATGTTGTTCCCCATACTGCTTCTTTATGCCTGACATGGTGTGGATTGCTTCAATACACCACGCAATGCTCTTGTACACAAAAGAATACCTAGAACATTTCTTTCGAGAGTAGTATGGGGTTGTCCATGTTTTTGCGATGCATTTTTTTTTGTTGGCATCCTTCCCTATTTCAATTCGGTTCTCATCAAATAATCGACGGTCCTCCAGTAACAAACGCTTTTCCCCCTCCGTCATTGCCTGTGCTACTTTGTAACGATCTTGAACAGGAGGGACACATACATCATCTGCTTTTCCTATCTCCAATTCTTGGCAGTACTATTTTTCGTCTTTTGGATTTGTAATTTCAGTTATGTTAGCTTGTACATTCATTAATGCTACTGGGACCTGAATACCATATTTACTTTCTAAATCGGCTAAAGGTTCTAATAAATTTTCGGTATATGTTCTTGAATAAGAGTTTCAACGGAACATTTAATATAGTTCTAGGAGGGATCATTGTTTTCCTTTCCGTTACAAATTTCGGTTTCAGGTTTTGACTTAATTGATAACAAATTTTCTTAGATACCATATACAACGCTTGAGCATTCTTCATGAGTTTTACTGGAGGTTTGCCAAACCTATATAATATTTACCTTCCTTGTAATTAATCTGCGATCGATGCGGGATTAAGAAGCCATTACCAATTAAAATTTTCTGTGGAAATTGCTCTACAATTCTAAAGTTATGATAAAATTATTTCCTATCAATGTCAAATTTTGCTAAGGCTACTTAATTTAAAGTTATTACTGTTTGTGTTAGTCCCCTTAGCTTTGTATCTATATTAATAATTCGAATGTTCGCCATCAACCAGGGACTTATCCACTAAAGATATTTGGGATGCCGAATCCATTAATACCTCGCTTTTATTTCCACTTAACTCTATTTCTACAAAGGCTATTTTGTCTCTACATGCTAAGGGTACTGTAATTTGCTCTCCTCTGGCCGTAATTGCGCCCTGACCAATTACGGTTCTTTCTAGTTTAAATTTAAACTTGTTTGTAGGCATGCAGCACTCACATGATTAGGGCCTTCACGTTTTGTACAATATATTTGATTCTGTCCTGCATTTTGTAGTTGACTTACGGTCGGATATACTGTCGGGCTAGTTAATGTTGTATTTACAAATTGCTGCTGTTGTTGTAGCTGTTGGTACGGCTGTGGTTGATAATACTGATTGTTATAAAAACTGGTTATCTCCTTTGTACCTTTGAAATTGACCTCGAGGTATTCTTTGCCAGTTATCACGTCCTCGGCCTCTAAAATTTTGCCTAGGTGGACCATTATTACTAGATTGCCTAGAGTTTCCTCTATTTGGGTGCCACCTTTGTGCTTCTCGGCCTATTAAAATTACCATTTCTGTTATTATAGTTTCGGCCACCTTGTCCACGCGACGTAAAATTTCCTCTACCTTTATAATTTTGGTCTTGGTTACCATTACCATTAAATTTCCGGTAAAATTACTAGACACGTCTGGATTTTACCTTTTTTCTCTATTTTGTTTATTTTGGCCTCCACCTCTACCTTTCCTAAATTTTTGATGTCCCGAGTTCGATTCCTGGTCAGATGACAAAGATGTGTCTGACACATTTGCGTGTAAAGATCATTTTTCGTTTTCCTTGGCTAATTTTCCTACCTAATTTACTTTATTTTTAACCTTTGTTGCCTTGACCGTCCTGTCTATCTTTGTTTTCCTCATGCTTATGTGTTTGTTTTGCTTTCCTCACGCTTGCTTCTTCTTCAGAAGACTACGAACGACCCGACGAGTCGGAATTTTCTGAGGCAGAATCTACCACAAGCTGTTGTTCGTCATCTGAGGAATCTAATGACGTTGGTGCATACTTTACTCTCTCTGCTTCCTTTTTCACCTTCCCTTTTTGCGCTCTTTTGTACCTTAAACTTACGTTGTAATTTCCATACGTTATATTTATTTGTTTCTATGGATACTAATTTCTCTAAATTGCTCTACCGTAGCAAAATTCTTAGTTCCTACATTTCCAAGAAAGTAAGGTTGTAAGTAAGTAAAGTACCCATTTCGTATCAAACTTAGCGCATTTTCTTCGGTTAATTTAGGATCAAATTTCTTAATGAGAACCATTATGGTTTTGTATATGCTGTCTCATCCTTAGTCCGTAATCTGTAGTTGCTTGTTTTTCGGAACACATGAATAATTATTGCCTTGAACTCGTCATATGGTTTAGCTTGCAACTTTAATTTCTTAATTCTAAGCTGTACCCAATCGCGGCTTTTTCCT
>JAGDQP010052683.1:0-13730 GCA_022664845.1 Lepisma saccharinum | reverse complement strand
AAAAAATAAACAATTACAAAATACAATTATAAATTAACGACTATTACAAAAATTTACATATTCGTCTATTTTGTAAAGCATCTTTTCAAGGTACGGAGCTTATAATATTTTTTGGAACCTCTGTGTATTATTTTCTCCTTTGCTTTTAATGGATAGCATATTATATAAGTGTTTTCCAGCGTAATCGACACCTTTTTGATATAAAGTTGTATTATGACTATTGATATGAAAAAACAATGTCTCGTATAATAGTCATGTACATCTCTGTTCATGATATAGTTAACACTATGCTTTTTAATACACATAAGAAGTTCATACAGATAAATACTAGGTAGTGGAATGATTTATAATGATATAAAATTTTATTTACATGGTGTGTTTGGTTTTATAATGCTATTATGCGAACAACTCTTTTTTGTAATTTGAAAATGTATATGCTCTTATGAGAATTTCCCCAAAAGATTACTCCATTTCGTAGCAGTGAATGGAACGAAGGATAATAGAGTGATTTTGCTGTTTCTTCAGTTATATTTTGCCTTATAACTCTTATTGCATAACATAGTTTGCTTAATTTAAGTACCAAACATTTTATATGTTCTTCCCAGTTCATGTCCTTATCAAGTGTTAGTCCCAAAATTTATGTTTTTGTTATGAAACGAGAGTGTAAGCTGTGGTGTAACATTTCTGTTGTTCTGAAATATCAACGCGTGCGTTTTATTAGCATTTAATATTAAACCATTTCTTTTCAGCCATAGTGATAGATCTTCTAATGCCTTTACTACTATTATAAAGAGAGTCTTGATCTTTACCACATAATAATACAGACATATCATCTGCAAATAAGGTTATATTGGTTGCGTTTATATTTAAAGGAAGAAATAACAACGGACCCAGTACAGATCCTTGAGGAACTCCATATTTAATTTCTTTTTCATCTGATAAGCACGTTTCTATAGTGTTATTATTTATATAGGATATTTCAACTGCTTATTTTCTCTCAGTTAGGTACGATTTGAATCAATTGTATGTTATTCCCCATATTCCATAATTATACATTTTCTTAAGCCAGATATTGTGTTGTACTAAGTCAAAAGCCTTCGTTAAGTCAAGAAATAAGCCTAGACAAAGAAATTTGTTATCCAAAAGCTCTAAAAAATTTTCGGGAAATTGGCATATTGCTGTTGCAGTAATTTTCCTTTTAGAAAACCATGTTAAGCATTGGAGATAACGTTGTAAGTGTCAAAGAAACTAACAACCCTTTTATACATGATTTTCTTTTCTAGTATTTTACTGACTACAGGTAACAGCGATATAGGCCTATAATTTTTAACGTTTTCATGTGGTCTATTCTTGTGTATTGGTTTAATTTTAGTAATTTTTAATCTTTCAGGAAAATCACCAGTTTTGAGAGATTTGTTGGCAAGGTAACATAATTGATCAACAATATTTACCCAACATTTCTTAAATAAATTATTTGATATGTTATCTGTACTTGAGGAATCTGAGGGTTTTCATTCTCTTACAATATTTTACAATTCTATCTTCGTTACTGGTGAAAGAAAAAATATTTTTTCGCATTGATTTATCTCAATTTTATGTGTTAGTAGTAAGTTAGAAGACTTAATATGATCCAAGATTACATTTTCAAAATAATCATTAAATTTTTTTGCAATGTGAACTGGCTTCACTATCTGATGACCTTCATGATTCAAGGTAATTCTATTAAACGTACTCTTCGTAAGATTCAATTCATTCTTAACAATATGCCACAACTCTTTGGTTTTAGTTTTTGAATTTTCTGATTGTAATAACTTTGTTTAGATTTTTTCAGTAATTTCTTATATTTTTTGTGCTCTTTATATCTTAATTTAGCTTGCTGTAATCCCTGTCTTTATTTTATTCAGAAGTATATATTGAGTTTATGCTCAACGACATGCTCAAGTTTCTCATTAGTAAGTCAAATCTTTTATTGTAAACCGTAAACAAACCAATAATTTTCCTATAAAATAATTATTTGAGCTTATGAATATTTTTTATTGTGTCCTTTTTCAAATACATATTGAGTGAAATTATTTGAATTACTTTTACAAAGAAAATCATAAAGTCTCAGAAGTCTCGTGGCACAGTAGTGTGCCGCGGCACACCTGTTGAAAACCACTGCTCTATCCTATCCTGAGCTATTGATACCTAAATGCCTTAAAATAAATCAAATCCAACTATTTAAAGAAACTAATGAGGATGCGGAAAGCATACTTTCATGTTAACAACGTCATTTCGTTTTGAGGTCTAGAGAAGCGATTTATTCTCATGCATTTGAACAAAATGTTTTCCTGATTTCTTTTGATATTTTCAAACCCAGATTCCCAAAATATTGCGTTTCATCAACTTCCAAGAAACCTCTTGTGTTATATATTGCGCTAACGACTATTTTAAGTACAAAAAGTATCTTGAGAGTTTAGTACAGACATCATATTTCTATTATCCTTTGGCTACAAAGGGATTATTCTAAGTCAGACTTTTTTTTTTAACCAGGTGAACTACATACAGCATCACGAGCGAAGCCACGTACTCTGGCTTTGAAAAACAGAAGTGTCACAAAGTAACAAACGCTGTTTTTGCATGCACGACTACCAAACAAAAAGGGACTTTGAATCTACATCGCCTGGAACAACAACGAAATGAATATGAAAACTGAATGGATTACACAACATGTTGGGCCACCTTTACGATACAACGAGAAAGTTTTTTCAACAAATGCCCTTTTGACGAGAGAGAATAATTTCATATTAAGTGATCAAGTTTGAGACGAAAGTTCTATCTCACCAATAACTGACTTCTTTCAAATCCGAGCAACTGCTGAACCCAAGGAGGTAATAAACAATCCAAAATTTAGGATTTTTAGTCAACTCGTTTCTTGTCTACAGAGCCTTACATTTCTTACTTAAAAAATAAAAATCGTTAATGCGTATATTTTATTTTAAGTGAAACAGATGTTTCAAGAAGTCGATTTCAAACTAAAAATATAAAATGTTACCAGGGTTTAAAACGAGTTAAAGCTTAGTATAGGAGTTCTGCCATACCCCCTAACGAGAGGGGTCACCCCTCAAATAGCATCCGGCCAAAATCAAACCCTGTGGAATACGCTGACCCCATCTCTCATATGGCAAAACCAGCGGAGACAAACACACAAGACACAACGTGCCCGAAATAGTAAGAAGATCACAAGGACAAAGTATCAAATTGGACAAAATTCTCTTGCAATACTCTCTCTGTTGGTTTGAATGAGGGAATTTGCGTACACAGTTTCACATTCAATTCTCTTTCCCTGAAGCTTATTAAAGTCTCATTCATAAATTCCACTGAAAGAATATATAATTGGAAGCTTCTTAGCAGCACAAGTTTCTTTTGAAGAGCTTTCTGAGAATCCAATTATGTATTATTAGTCTAGTTCTCCAGCAACATCTCTTTATATATCGATATCAATACATAGAGAAACAAGGAAACATATTCCCACACAAAATATCCCTGACAACGAAGTCAGTATGTCTTCTTGTTACTGTAGTAACCGTTGCTACGGTGTTAGTATGAAAGACTTGTAAAGAGCTCTTTGACAATTTATTATACTGACAAAATTGTTATCTATCCGAATAAAATGAGAAAAGAAAGCAATAAAGATAATATTTCAGAAGAATTTAAGGAGGAAACTTCTTTTATTATAAAGATTTACTTGGAAAACCAATAAAATAGCTACTCAGGAAATTATCAAAAAGAAACATTCACTTAAATGATGAAAATTAAGGTGTAATTTTAGGAAATGTTCATAAGAACCACTCGATTTATTATGATGAAACTAAAACTATGTGAAAAGAAAAATATTAGTGTTTTTCTCTACTGCACAACTTCTAATAAATTTAATTTAATACTGAATTTGACTAACGACACTAATTTTCCGTCATTACTTCATGAGATGGTTAGATGGATGTATTATAGAAATCGCACTTGACTGACAATTAAGGATTCATTATGCCATTGAGAAAGAGAATCGTGACGTAATTACATCTTGTATGATGTACGTAGTCACATTCAGTATTTTGGTCACCTATGTCACCCCATGAACTAAATTGTATAAAATCATATTTTGGTCATTTCAAAATTACAATATGTATACCAAGGAATAACCATTTTTACGGCCGAACCTTATGTGATGCATAAAGTTTTGGATACACGGTAATCAAATATACAAAGATTTAGGTCAAAACATATTTACTAATATAAGCTTAATATTATAAGTGTGTGTATGTAAAGGGCATTTAAATCAATTATTATATTTTTGGAAATATTACGTCATACGAAGATCAACAACAAGAGAAGTGTATATAAGCAGCTCAGAATCACTTTTCCTTGAGCTTCGGCCCAAAACACACCCAGGCTTTCTTGGTATTTCTCTTTCTACGCAAAAATAATTATTACCTTTATCTCTGTTGCATGCTTTATTGGTTCCTACCTTATAACCTTGTTCCTCAACCTATCCTTCTAACGCTGGCTCGTCTTCAGTAGGCAGGTCAGAGTTTCTCAACTTATTCCTTGTGTCGGTTGGTCTTCGGCAGGCGGGTCCGCACTACCTCTCCTTCCCTCTTTTAAGAACTAATATAATATTTGGAAGAATTGGAGAACGAACTTACGAGAATTAAGTGGGGCATCATAGGACTAGCAGCAGTGTGGAGAAAGAATGAAGATCAGTTGGAACTACCGTCACGGCACAAGTTCTACTTCAAAGGGAAATAAAATGGCAAACAAGACAGGCACTGGCTTTATAATAAACAAAGACCTGAATATACGGATCACAAAAATTGAAGGGATTTCAGAAAGAATCGCACGGGTTATTAGTATGGAGAATCGCACAGGTATATATATGCTCCAACAATGTCACATCTGGTGGAGGAAGTCGAAAACCCATACGAGGAGATACAGAAGAATTTGGATAACAGCAAATCGCATTACAAAATTCTAATGGGAGACTTCAAAGCGAAAGTAGGAACTAAGCAGAGCAGTGACACGAAAGTGGGAAACTTAAGATTTGGCAAAAGGAACAAGCGAGAAGAGAAGTTAATTCTCGGAAGTGTGGAATTCTCGGAAGCCAACAGACATAATAATCTTGTTATAAATGTTAATAAGTACAACATTGTCTCTTTCACAAAGCTTAAAAATAAGTATAACGACACATACGCAATTATCGGTGTTCAGATAAACAGTGCCAATTCAGTAAAAGATCTGGGTGTAATCTTTCATTCTCATCTAACATTAAGGGTCAGTTCTACAATCGACCGCTAAACTTCTAGTCAGCGCTAATTTGAGGCCAACTCTCATTTTGCGTACTCTCATTGGCCAAAATCAGACTTGGCCTCAACTTAACCCTGACTAGAAGTTTAGCGGTCGATTGTAGAACTGACCCTTAATATGCATATTGTGACCATGAGAAATGAAGCTTACAGAAACTTAGGATTAATTGTCAGATTAGGAAAGGATTTTAATAATCCGCAGGTTCTTAAATTACTGTATTTTAACTATGTCAGATCAAAATTGGAATACGCATCTGTAATATGGACTCCACAATGCAGTAAATATTCTAAAACCATTGAGGTAATTCAATCAAAATTTTTGAGATCCTTAGCGTACAAACAAGCAGGTTTTTATCCAAAATTTGATTCATCGTCGCTACTGGCAATCAACTTTGATCTTCTGACCTTGGAGAAAAGAAGAATTATTAATGATATTGTATTTCTTTCTAAAATATTTAATAATGAAGTTGATTGTACAGACTTAACAGCAGCTATTTGCATAAAAGTTCCCTCACTTAGAACTCGTATGCGAAACAATGGGTTTTTCTTTTGTCACAAAGTCAGAACAAATTCTATGTTAAAGTCTCCCATATGGCGAACTTGTACTCCTTATAATAAGTACTTGGAAACAAATACCGAAATAGATATCACCAATAGGGCAAAAACAAGTATACGTTCTAGAAAGAATCAATGTATGTCAACATACTAACTGAAACTTTATTTTGTGGTAAATATATTATTGTTTTGTTCTGCTTTATGCAACGGAGAAATATTATTATTATTATACTGTTAATTTTATCTTGAGAAAATTATGTTACTGTCTTTGTCTGTGTGATTGGGTTTATACATTTTTCTCTATCTTGATGGCTGTTTTGTTCTATGTGATTGGGTTTGTAAAGTTTTTTTTTATTATGTGTACAGCTTGAATTATTTCATTATGCAATGGAAGGCTTTAATTAGGCATTAGTCTGTTGTTTTTCAAATAAATCAATAAATACATAAATAAAATGAAAGACTGTTCATTTCAAATACGTTTTTCAAGAAACCGCCTCAGAGGAAGGGAACATGGAAAGGTCTAAATGGGACTAAAAACGAAATAAACTACGTTTTATCAAATAATAGGGAAATTCTTCAAGCAAGCATGGATGTTCTGAACAGTTTAAAAATCTCAAGTGATCATAGGATGGTGAGATGTAAGCTGAAACTAAATACAAGACTTGAGAGGAAGAAGCTTATCAGAGGAATACAGCCAGTTATAGATCTAGAAAATTTATCAAAAAACAGACAGATATTCGAGATAGAATTAAGCATCAGATTCAGCGCCTTGGAAGACTTAGAAGACAAAGAAGATATCAACAACAAGAATAAAATACTGACTGAGATAATAAGAGAGACGGCAAAGGAAATAGCAGGCATCAAAAAGGAAAAAGGAGAGAAATGAAAGAAGAGGAAAATTACATAAAGAGGATTGAGTTCATAGAAGTAAATAAAACTGTACGGAAGAAAATATGAGAGGATGTACGAAGATACAACGAAAATTTTGTTAGAAATACAATCAAGGAAAACAAGAGCCTGAAGAAAACCAAACAGCAGCTCATGGTAGAAAAAAAAAGAAAATAACAGACCAGATAGAACCGTAACACGAAATAAGGAGGAAATTATATTTAAAAAAAAATGAAAAATTCTACAGAGAATTGTATTACTTCGAGGAAGAACTAGGAAAAGAAGATTCAGAAGAAAATGATGTAGAAGTTCCAGGCGTAATGAAAGAAGTGGATAAAGTACTTCGAGGGATGAAGAACGGAAAATCGCCAGGGAAAGATGGACTCACAGCAGAGATGTTTAAATGGGGAGGTGAAAAGATGAAAGCGGAACTTGCGAAATTATTCTCAAAGTGCCCAAGGAGAGTTGGAATAATCCTATTATTATTTGATTGTACAAGAAAGGGGACAAAGAACGCGTCAAAAACTATAGACCAATTAGTCTACTGTCAGCTCTATATAATATGTTCACCAAAGTTATTTTGAATCGTATTGAACGAGACTTTGATTTTAACCAGGGAAGGGAACAAGCCGGATTTCGTCGTGGATTTAGCACAGTGGATCACATACAAGAATTGAATGAGATTATGGAAAGAACTAATGAATATGAACTTCCACTATGTCTGGGATTCATAGATTTTGAAGAAGCTTTCGATTCGGTTTGCTTGCCAGGAGTACATAAATCGCTTGAACATCAAGGCATCGAAAGTGCATACGTAAAGTTACTGCGATACATTTACTCTATTGCCACATCTGTCATTAGACTACATCAAGAGAGTGAAAAATTTAAAGTTGGAAAAAAGGCAAGATTAGATTTCCCCAAAACTATTTTCAGCGGTCCTGGAGGGAGTATTCCAAAATTTAAACTGAAATGAAGTTTGAATAAAAATCAATGGTGATTAGCGATTCGCTGGTGATATAATCCTGTTTGCTTCAAATGCAGAAGAACTACAAACCAGAATGGAAGAGCTGTACAAACTTTATTTTCTTCATCCTTAAAATGAATTTCTATAAAACAAAAATATTGTACAATCAACATGCTAAAAAGAAGGAAAGATTCACGGAGAGACAATAGGCATAGTTGATGAGTATATTTAAATAGGCCAGCTCAAAACATCAAATGACAAGTTGACACATGAAATGAATAGAAGATGTAAAATGGCGTGAAGTTCTTTTGGAAGACTACATTTTATTTTCAAAAGCAAACTACCAATGTGTCTCAAGAGTGAAGTTTATAATCAATGTATCTTACCTGTAATAATGTACGGTTGTGAAACTTGGACACTGAATACGCAAATGATTCAAAGATTAAGAGTCACACAAAGAGCAATGGAGAGATGCATGCTAGGAATCACTAGGAGGGACAGGAAGCCAAATTAATCGATTCGCCCACAAACAAAGGTAGAAGTCTGTGAAAAGGAGGAAGTGGAGATGGGCCGGTCACAAAGGTAGACGAACAGATGGACGACGAATGTACTACATTGGATTCCCAGAGAAAAGAAACGATCGAGACGACGTCCAAATGCAAGATGGGTAGATGAAATCAAGCGTTTTCGGGAGCTACATGGATGAGGATAGCAGCAGACCGAGATGTGAAAAAAAAGGAGGGAGGCCTTCATGCAGCAATGGGTAGAAAACGGCTGAAAATGATAATAATAATAATATTATTATTTGACTTTCAGCTAGTAGGATTATTACATGCCAGAAGGCGGGACATTGGTAAAAATTGTATAAAGTAATTTGGGGTCGCCTTGGGGTCGTTACATATATTGGTGCCCGGCGTGGAGCCACATCAGTAGCATCTGGTGGATGACTGGTATCAACGTCTCGAGACCATTACAGAATATAATTGTAAATAGAGCCGATACTTAGAATACGGAATTGTGCTACATTTATTACACAATTTTTGACATTAAAAGAAATGTTAGGTCCCTTGATAGCGTTGGTATCAATAAGGGATCTTATAGTGGGCCAGTGTTGCCAATCTATTTTCCAAATTGCTTCAATGCCGTTAGACATAACCGCATCAAACGTGGCATGAACATTATTCGACACAAGCTGCACGCGTCCCCATCCCCAAGCATTCCCTTTGACAGTGTTGCCAACCAATTTTCTTTCAAATGTAGTTTTTTTTAATTGATTTAATTATGTTAGATGTATCAGCACCAAACTTGGCATAAACATTACTCGACACAAAAGAAAAGTATTGTGGGTGTCTCCGTCTCGAAGCAAAGTTATCAGTGTTACCAACTTAAAAAATATATACAAATTAGTTCCATACATACTGTTGAACGTATCGGGCATTACACTTAGCATACACATTATTCGACATAATAGAACCAAGGTTGTTTCATTTAAAGCTTATTGCGTTAACCGACTCAGTTACAAAGAGCACATTAAATACAGGATTTTTTTTAGCTATTTATTGAAGAAGCTCAACGCAAAAACGAGTGAGCCGTCGTTATCAGGAAATATTGTCAATTAAAAAGTTCACAAGATGTGTTTCTGAAAAAAAATAATTATGGAAGAATCCTTATCCAGAAAGACTCATTACACATCTTGTGAGCATTACTTATACATGTTAAGTTTAAAACTAAAAATTACAGAAAATGTGTTTAAAAAAAGGTCTAAAATTAGTGCACTGTGCTTTACAGTCTACCCATAATATTCACAATAAGGAAATTGCAATGGTCTACGAAGGTACTGGCTTACAATGATTCGTAGGAAAATAGTAAAAGGGATAGCTTTCGAATAATATTCCTGTAGATATATTTAAATAAAGTTGCCACTTGGAATTTTGTTGTGATTCTTATATTTTGATTCACTGAAGTATCCAGAGAAGCATCCTTTCTGTTTTTTGCATAAATTTGGGAAGAGGTGCAATCCTAAAAGAACATTTTATGATAGGTTGCAAGAAAAAACAAAACAAAAACAAAGGGAATTCTTACTCAAAAAGAACAAGAAATATATCTGACCAGGAATTATATATAAGATTGAATTTTTGGTATGAGTTAAATCCATTTTTTTTACATCCAAATGCGGAAGCCTTTCTTTTATTTCGAGCGTCTGAAAATATATTGTACTCCTAGGAAATAAAGTCAAGTAATTGGGGTGAGGAATATAGAGAAGGGGGAAATATTTTCACTATCGTTACCACATAATTCATAAGTTTTTCTTCACTTCCTTTCCATAGTTTATTCTTTCAAAGTTGTGTTCACACGCTTTTATCTAATGGATTAAATATTAATATACGAATACTAAAGAATGTTAGAAATTCAGGATAAACAGTTCCGGGTAGTCACCACACCTTTCCACACATTCGTTTCCACCTCTTTCCTTTAGTTCTGAGATTACATGTTCTCCTTTGATGGATGATACCTGTAGTAATGCAACACAGCACATCAACATGCCGCAAGGGAAATAAATGCAACATACAAAGCGTACCAACAGCATACAAAAAAGAAAGTACTGGGGGTTAAAACATAAAGCTGAGGTAGTAGTATTCATACATATTATGAACAATGTGCAGTATTCTCATAAGCTGATCCGCAAAGAAGTTCCTAGTATAAATATATTAATCCTTTAGCAGGATCACTTATGAATATTAGAAAACACAATAAGTTTCCCCCCTCCTCTGTTTCTGTGTCACTCTCACTCATGCACACACACATACACACAAAATTGGAAACATTATTTTTGTACGTTTTGTGAACAATATATCAAGCGCATTCGTCTTTTTCTCACTGAGCTTCTTGAAACATTCGGTGTGAAAGCAAAAGCCGACTTCACCCATGTCTTTCTTTTCACTCCCACGAATTTTTGTCTTCTAGGCCAGCAAAGTCATCGATTTAAACACTAACTTGTGTGAAAATATGTACAAAATGTCTTGAAATAGTGAGGGGAAGTGAAACAACTGAGCGCTGTGATTCTACCAACAATTGTCTAGCAATTTTACTAACCGTACGTCTAAACGACCATTTCAAGTGGCGGTCAAGTCCTCAACTAAGATGATAGTACTGCAATTCACAGTAGCAAATAAATTAGAGATATTCCCACGGTCGAGTACAGTAGTACTGTAGTGAATGAGAGAGGAAGGTGAAAAATCACAATTATTTGTCCAGCCGTGCCTAACAATAACATTACGTTATACATATAAAAAAAAAAAATGGTAATTATTTCTGAAATATCGACATTTGAATAAAAGGAACAACGAATTCGGGTTCAGCGCATTCCACGGTCCGTGTAAAGTAGAAACAATGCATGCACAGTGCACACCAACTCTACAGTTCTGGAATAAATCGACTATACTGAAAAGCTGAGAGATGGTGGTGGTAGAAAATACAGAAGACTAGGTTAAAACCTTTGGTAAACTTTATTTTGTATGGGTCAGTTTAGTAACTTTTTGACTTCGGATCGTCACGATTCGATCTATTTACAGCAAGTTAAAATCCACATGCCCTTGGCGGCATTTGAACCCACGATCTTCAAATCACTGGTCTAACGCCTTAGACTACACGGTTACTTGGTCGGCACAGGAGACTAAGATGTAGGAGAAAGAGAGAGGAAAACGTTTATCTAACATCTTGTCGTCATGCTGCAACCACTAAGTCAATAAAATCCACAACGCCATGTATTTCGGCCTTCTTTGCTGTCCAAGATCAATGTTTGTCTGCTCAAGCGTCACGTCCTTTTTGTTTTTACCATACAGTTCTTTTGTAGGCACTTAATGTCCTGGGAACGGCCCTAAATAAACATGGTCCGTCTTTTTAAAATTAACGTCCCAGCACTCCCAGCTCTCTTACGAGCTCTCTTCGACTTGGCACATGCTGCTAACGTATGCACAACACAAGTTGAGGTACGTAAAGTCAGTGATTCCGCCAGGACCCCCTTCCCCTGGGGGTGTCACCCCAAAACCCCTCCAACTTTAAAATGTTTACGGTCAAAAATCCATAGAAACTTTGCAAAACTCCACTTAAACACTCTCAATTTTGACTTAAGCCCCGCAACTGAAAATCCTGCGTAAAGCACAGATGCTCAGAGACAGTTCAAAGTTCCGACTGCTTCATACTGATGCAATTCCGATTGAAGAAATTTGGCGGCGCAACTCTCGCTGCTCGGGGCGCACGCTAACTTGCGAAATAATGACGTCAGGAAATAATGACGTCACGTAGGTTCGGTTCCAGCAGTGACGTCACAGACCTTTTATGCTGCGTGCTAACTTCATCATCTAGCTAATTTCCTGTTGATATTATGTACAGTAACGTAACACGATGTAATCGAGTATGGAATAAAAAACACACCGTACCTGACGTACCACGTACCTTTCGTCACTAATTGTATTAAATTTGTTAATGCGTGTATATATAAAAGAGAAAAGGGACCACACGGGGATTTGATCCCGGATTCTCCGTATTAGCTTTCCGACATGATACCAATACGCCAAATTGGCAACTGGAAATCAGCCGCTAGTCAGTCTTATTTACGGTTAAGGAGTAATATTTACACTTGTGTAACAACGCTATCTTCCTATCGCTTGTCGCACACTAGCTTTATAACGGTTCGCTAATATAGCAAACGTAGAACGCTATTTTAGTTTTTATTTCTGTGAAAGCTAAAATCTTTTTTGGATTTCATTCCGTAAGCAGAAACAACAACTAATGTAAAAACTTCGGTAAACTTTACTTTTATATGGGCCAGTCTAGTAACTGTGGACTTCGGCCCGTCACGATTCGCCCCTTAGCCATTAAAATCCACACCCATGCCGGGACTCGAACCTGGGACCTTCGAGAACTAATGTAAGTTGTTTGTTATAGTAAAATGATCGAAGAAGCTATAGCACGATTAGCAATACAAAGACAGTAAAAATTCAAATAATGTATTACGTCGCTATTCTAACTACAAATGTGCAAAATACGTACCAATAGAAAAGAGGCACTTTGTTCGAAGGACCTGTACAAAGAAACTAAATACACATATCATCATGAAATAATGACGTCACGTAGGTTCAGCTCCAACAGGGACGTCACAGACTGTTTTTATTCTGCGTGCTAGCTTCCTTCTGACTCCACAGTTGTAATGACACTCCAAGCAAACTTTATGTGATTCGTACGGCCAGAAAGGAATCAATCAAGATTGGAGTGTTATTACTTCTTGTATCATGTATTTTTCTCAATTATGATTATTACATAGGCAAAAGAAACAATTAGATCCACTTTCATATGGAACTGAAACAACGTAGCTGTCATCTGGGTTTCGTACAGAGAGGAATATGATAGGTGACCTTACATTAATTGCTCGTCTCTTCAATAACAGCTCTAGAATAAATAATAATAACTTGTCCTCAAAGTTAACAGTTTGTGACCAGATATACTCCTCTGTTAAAGTCCAGAGACCATGACAAGTTTTCTGCAGACTGGTTCAACAGCGTGGATTGTTTACTGGACAGACGAACAGACAGAATTTGAGCTATATGTAAAAGATTTCGTAAGTTTAGGGTTCGATTTCCGAGAAGACAAAGGAAGCAGAACGGAAGATTGTATCTAACGCGAACAGGTTGTTTATTGCATCTGCACTCAATTAGTATATTAATCAAGATATTTACTTGTTTGAACAAAGGAGAGGCTCTCGATTGAGTTTACATTCAAGTCACGTGAAAGCAAAGAGGTTACTAGAAAAGGGACGCATAATTAACGGTGGGATGTTCGCTCCAAGAACCTGCACTAGGAGTTGGACCTGTATTTTGCTCCTTTAGTACTGAATAGTATTGAAGTGAATCGATCACACGACGCTGACGAAAGAAAGAAACCGCACACACACATGCATATGGACTATTGGGTTTTCGAGCGAAAGG
>JAGDQP010052682.1:0-13730 GCA_022664845.1 Lepisma saccharinum | reverse complement strand
AAGGTTTCATTCCATTATATTGTTGTCGATGGTTATTGTCTTTTCAGTTGCGGTGTTTTCAACTCGATTGAACAATGTAGGTATAGATAACGTTGATTTTTTTTTTTTTTTATGAAAAATACATTGAAATTTTAGACACCCTCGAATGAGGTGTTTACTGGGGTCTAATGGAAACTTGAACCTCATATTCATGCTCAGGGTGTTTTTGATTCATATGAAATAGACACCAATATCAGAAGTTTCACTCTGGCCCAAACTGGGGGTAGGGGCGCCAGAGGCCTCACATCATTTGTCGCCTTTCAGATGTGATTTCTAATTCATTCAAGTAACAAATGTGCAAAATACAGAATCCGTTACATCAATAGCTGTTATGTTTGAAATTGCCCCTTTATAGGCCTAAGTGAGGTATAGTTTGTTTTGGCCAATTTTGACCATGGCGTACCCGAGGTAAAATGTTGGAAAATTCATGTTTTTCTAGGGTTAACGAGATATCAAAAAAATATTTTTTTCATAACTGTGCTCGAAGATCTTCATAGGTCAAAAGGGGTTCAAAATAATGAATTAAATTTTTTGAGGGGGGATGGTGGGGGTGCTGTTAATTTTTTTCAGAAGAAGCCCTCATATATACCTATACATACATCCAAGTTTGAAAAAATCTATTGAGCCAATCTTGAGAAAAAATGAAAAAAAAAACACTTAAGATTTTTCGTCATTACTCAAGAACCAATCAGAGTTGAGGTCTGAAACTTGAGGGATTAATGTATCTTGGGGGTACCTACATACTATCCAATTGTCGTTCCAAAATTCATCTGGGGTCATTTCACTATACTTATCCACCAATGCTCTTTATCATATTTTTTTCTTATATTCCTGTTTCATCATGGAACATGACACCGGAACACCAACAAATGATATGCCTAGATAAATTAGATTTGTCCTGAAACAAATCAAAGCTTTTTCTGCGATAAATTGTTGAAATAATCCTATTAAAATTAAGTAATTTTCCTTTGTGTAGTAATTTTCCTTTGCGTAATTTTCCTTTCCCCTCTCAAGATCCGCCACTGTACCGAAGCGAGATCCAAGCTTCGCTAATGAATTTATCTATTATATATTTCATTTATTATAAATGTATATAAGTGATAATTAACTAATCATAGTAGAAATTAAGTATATCTGGTGACTCACTTGAACGGAAAATTGTATTTGTCTCCAATATTTATTAACTCTTTCTTGACAACGAAAAGATCCGAAGCAAAACTAAAGTATCACTCTAATAGAAAATTTCCTGCTCTTTTGATTTGATCGTTTGCATTTTACTTAGAACAATAATTTCCGAGAAAATCGTGAAAAAGTGGTGCAAGGTCGATCCACCATTTTTCAAGATGGCCGACTAGCGCAAGTCGGATCTGTCCGGATTTTAATATTGTAACGAAAAGCGCCCATAGCCACGTGCAACACTCGCATATAAACACATGTGTACTACAAATGATACTATGTAAACAAACATGTGTACAGATAATGCAACACAGGCAAGCATGTAGAATAAATGTTTCCTAACAACACCAAGCAGACGACAACCGAAGATGGAACTAGCATAGATGTAGATGGAACTAGCGTCGCAGAAGAAGTGACCATAAGGACGTCACCCAAAATCAGGGCTTATAAAAAGCCACACATCAAAGCAAGGGGATCACTCTCGTCCGGGTGATCAATTCTCTCCTCCTCTAGTTCTCAAATGGCCTGCGTTTGAAACTAACTCCTTCATCTACAACCGATCTCAAGAGTCTTGCACTTGGATCAAACTCCCTGCCCTCGCAGAGCTTGTCAGCGGGGCCTTCCTTCCATTCCTCGTTCTCATGAGGCTTGCACTTGGAAGGACTCACCTCTTATCCGATCTCAAGAGGCTTCCACTTGGATCAAACT
The DNA here is from genome assembly GCA_022664845.1 of Lepisma saccharinum. NCBI lineage: Eukaryota > Metazoa > Arthropoda > Insecta > Zygentoma > Lepismatidae > Lepisma > Lepisma saccharinum. The sequence continues at coordinate 11,807 of JAGDQP010052682.1, read as the reverse complement.
TCCGGCCCTTGCAGAGCTTGTCAGCGGGGCCTTCCTTCCATTCCTCGTTCTCAAGAGGTTTGCACTTGGAACGACTCACCTCCTATCCGATCTCAAGGGGCTTGCACTTGGAACGACTCACCTCCTATCCGATCTCAAGAGGCTTCCACTTGGATCAAACTCCGGACCCTCGCAGAGCTTGTCAGCGGGGTCTTCCGTCTACCTATTCTAAGCTTAGACCTTCGTCCGTTCTCAAGTGACTTGCACTTAGAACAAATTCCTAGTCCTCGCAGAGATTGTCAGCGGGACTTTCCTTTTAAGCACCCAACCATTCGTGGTTGTGCTGACCTCAATTGTGACGGGGCTTCGCCACAGAAGAAGTTAGGGTAGGCAAATAACAACTTTGTATATAGAAATTGTACCGGACGGTCTTATTATCAACTTATACATATTTTTAATTAAAACTAGTTGTGGACTACATCCGTACGTTATTCAACTCTACCTGGCTTCATATCGGAAACAAACGATAGCTGATAGGAACATTGAGATATGATATTAAAAAAGGCCTCTGCAACAGTTTTGCGAGGAAATAAAAGAATTATTATTATTATTTACCCGATCATGTACATATAATATCTAATTCGCCTATACTAATTAATATCTTGTTGTTTGATTTCTCTGGAAATCCTTTCCCTATCCATCGTCATCTTGCTCTGAACAATGTTTGACTAATCTTTCAATGTAGATTTTACCTGCTGCATCCATTCAATAGGTTTCCTCCAAATGCAAATACTTTACTGCCATTGTAAATCCAAAACCTTATCTTGATCTACGGGTGATTCGAATGTTGTAGAGCTCTTTCAGTCTCAGTTGACTCAGTCAAGATAGAATTCGGTTGTTTGAAGCGTTTTTGGAGTCCCCAAAGGCTGGGAAGGTACTGAGTGAGAAGATTAGGAGCGGAGAGAGCTTCGCAAGAAGACCGGTTGGAGTTTTCATGGTTCTTGACACGGTCTAATTATTTACGGATGCGGGAACTAGGATATAAACGGCGATAAGAGATGAAGAAAGGGTAGTGAAATCATTTTACTGTAGGTCGTCACAGAGAAGATGCAGGTGCCTCGGATTGCAAGAGTGTATGGGACAGGATATTTGGTATGTTATAGCTGGGAGCAATTGCATGCTGTTAATACGTAGCAATAACGTTTCGTTAAGAGCACAGGCACGGAAAAGAAACTAAAGAAAGATTGAAAGGAGATGTGACGAGGAGTGGCTATTCTCTCAACTGATTCTATTTTTTTTAAGTCCTGTGAAGACTTGTAAGGTTTCGTTAAAAGGTAATAAAAATGTCAAGGAAGTCACACTAACAGATGTGAGGAAAAAAGCGTGTGACTAAGAGATGACGGAAAACCGGAGTGTGTTAGGCCTCTAGGTGTGAGTTCTAAGTTAAAGCAAAACTGAAGAAATTCAATAAGTGAAATAATGCGGGAAATCTTAAATGCGTGGGTGAGAAAATGAGTATTCCACAAGAGAAGTGGTTTGGAAAATATTCTGTCTAGTACCAGTAGGAGTGCAGAATTACAAGTAAAACAGAAAGGAAAGAATTAAAATCAAAACAAAAAGTATAAAAATGTAAAGCTACATAAATAGTAACAATAATAACAAATGATAATGTAGAAATCTCGTATATTAGAGGTGAGAGAACAAGTAACAACACAGGTAGAATAAGTAATTTGAAAGGAAAGAACGACACAGAAACACCATGAAGAAACAAATGTTGAGGAAATTGTGTAGTAACTACGTCATAAACTGTCAACATAGCCACTCCTCGTCACTACTCCTCTCTACCTCTCATTTCTCTGCCGTGACAATGCCTTTGGCAAAACATTGCCACATTTTTATGTTCGTGTGCAGTCTCCATCTATGTCTGTATTTCTAATCATATAAGTATCATAATTTCGAATTTGCTTTACCATTATTATTATTATTATTATTTTAATACTGATCCTTTACTACTTGTTCAGAAAGCCTCTACCCGACTTCCTCTTTCCTAACTTCTCTGATGATTTTACTTTCGGCCATTTTATTAAAATTCTCGCCTTCATGATTTTCCACTCTGTTACATGTCTTTCAGTTGGCACATAAATCTTGTCATCATCATTGCTTACTATCTGTCTTGCATTTATCTGCGTGATCATGCCTTGGGTGAAATGTTGCAATCCTTTTATGTACGTGTGTGAAGTTTCTGTACTTCTGCCTGTAATTCCAATTATTTCAGTAACGTTTTCTTGAACCTTAATTTATCATTTATATTATTTAACTTGGAGAGTTAGTCACTCCTCGTCATCACTCGTATCTATCTTCTTCTCATTTCTCTGATGCGATCATGTCTTTAGCAAAACGTTACCACCTACATGTTTTATTTGTGTGTTACCTCCTGAAAGCCTTTAAAATATGTAGCCCTCTTTTCTGTTTTACTTGCTTTGTTATTGATGTGGATGTGAATGAGAAATTAACAGAGAGAAAGCGAGCGAACGTTGTTCAAGGCAACAAATTGTCCTTGTGTACCTTAAAAGTGTTTCCCTTGTTTCAGGAGGTACGGTTCAAAGTTAATGATCCAAAAGCCCATTCCAAAGGAGGAACACTGGAGAGGTCCATTAAAGGACGTGCGGATGAAGAAGCGGGTCCACATATCATTCAGCCACCGAAGGACCTCAACAAGATGTATGGTATCACAAGCAGCGACATTGATAAGTACTCTCGTATTGTATTTCCCGTGTGCTTCGTCTGCTTCAATCTCATGTACTGGATCATCTACTTGCACATCAGTGACGTAGTGGCAGAGGACCTCGTTCTAGTGGAGGAAGATAAATAGAGGCAGTCGACCCGTTTTCTCCTTCACTCCCTTCTCGCTACGATCAAATTTCACCTACAAAAGAGCAAGGTGTTATCGTCAGTGCTACGTTTTCTGCTTTTCCTCTGATTTCAGTTTCTTCTATCTTTGAACCGTCTCTGCTCTAAAAAGCCACAGAATGCAATTCTTTCTATCATTCGTTTGTGCTACACTTCATTTTTCTCATCATATACAAGATTACCTCCCTCATTGGTCATTTAAGTTCACATGACGGCAACATGTACACGTGTTATCTACATGAAACTGAAGTATATCATCATTATTAATATTTCACACTTGATGCCGTGTATAAATACAAAAAGAGAGGGGAAAAGAGGGAATATAATGACTAAAAAAAGAAATAAAAACCATAGGGTGGAGAATTATCAGTGTTATAGTAAATTAAGAAATACGTAGTGACTGAAACGCTCAAAAATTTATATATCCATAAGATGTACATGAAAAAGTAATAAAATTAAAGCTCAAGACGCTCAAAGTTAAAGAGACTAATGAACGGTACTGATCCATGAATACTATATCAGTTCTTTTCTTAGTGAGAAATATTTTACCCCCGTTTACGAGATGAGAAGAAAAGCTTTGTCAGAGCATGAGTTTCTGTAGCTGAATAGATTTTTGAAAGAAATATAATCTAAAAAAGATTATATTCTAATTAGGTTTTAGTACAAGATTATTCTAGCCAACCTTCAGTAACCGAACAAGCAAGCGGAATAAACGTCGTTTGAACGTTGTCATTTTTTTAATGTGATACGTGTTAACAATAAATGGACTTCGAGAAACTCTAAAAATGATTCTAACTTGATGATAAATACTGTACCGTCAATAACGGGTTTTTTTTTCTCCTACTACAAGTAGATGTTGGCATGCACAAGAACGCTAGTATTAGATCCACTACGATTATTGAACAAATATTGTTTTACAAGAACTATCGTAGTATTGTGTAATCTTATTTGTGTTCCGTATTAAAGATGAATATGAAACGTAATAAGAGAAGTGGAAGAGACTTACATGAAACATAGCTGTTTACATCAAATATTAACATAATCTGAGAATGTTTGAATATTCTTTAACAATATCAGCTATTTAGTGTTTGTTCATTTGTTACTGTCCTTTTCATGTTCTGCTTTCGTCAGTTGTTTTTATCAACTAAAACGTTTTCGTCATTCCAATACTTAATCTGTTTTTTATCTAGACTCTGTTTACATCCATTCCAGTTAGGCTGATAAATGATATTTGTAAATTTCTAATACTTTCTGTATTTACACATTTTATAATTTTGTATATTTCTTTTCAATTCTTACCAACGTCTTCTACTAGAACTGATGATCCTAGTCTACAGACCTCGAAATCTATATGGCTTACGGTACAAATTAGTTTTTTTTTTGTCTTGCATTCTATACCGTTAATTTTGAATGTTAATTTCTTAAATGTGTTTTGTCTTAATAAACAATCATTTAAAAAGAAAATGTATGTATCTACAAGAACTTTCAAACTAAAAGTTCAGTTCATGACCTACTGCAGTGTTCTTTTGCCAGCCTTGTATTGTCTTCCTGATGTTAAGCAATAATTTGAATTGAGTGATTTCTGGAAAGGTTCTCTTTGCTGATTAAAATATTTCTTTGCCTCGCATGTACAAAAGATGTTATTTTAGTTTTAATATTTCTTGCGTTATTAAAAGATTACAAGTAATCAAATCGATTTTTTCAAAGAAGTTGTGTTTCTTCATCATTGTATAATCAATGAAGCGTTTGATTTAAACTGAATTTTCCTACTCGTTGATTTGCGCTGTGTTGCCTTCCTTATCTTTCTTCTCACGTTCAATATTTCTCTCTTTATAAACCTTTCATGTTTTTCCTCTTTGACTCCCTTCTATTTATTTCTGCAATTTCTTCAATACAGTTGATTGCATCTCTTTTTAGAAATCATCTTCAAGAAACTAACTACTTTTCAGAATTTATTCTACATTAATGTAAAAGGATAAACTGTAGAGTAACAGCAGAATTCAATATAAAGAAGCAATGAATGAACTTTACACACGATTACATTCTAGAACAGTCTTTGCTTCACGCTGTGGTGCAACTGTCTAAACGTACTAGGACCGGTCAGATGGCTTTGCTCGATCAATGGAGTGTTTAGAGCACAACGCCTACCGCCACCGTATTTCTGTCTTTCTAGAGCACAGACCGCTACTTCTTTATTTAAGTAGCTCCCCAATTGTCAACATGATGGTGGATAAACGGAAATTCAATGCTCTCACCGGACTTTGAACCCGGATCCGCTCGCACTGAAAGTGAGATCATTAACTACTTGGCCACACAGGACATCTAAAACACTGAATATTGAAATTATAAAAAAATTACAAAGAAATAATTACAGCACATCAGCAGCAGTCAAATATAAGCAGAAGCCCGTTCTGTTGTGTAGTGGAGAATGTGACTGACAAAGAATTTGGCACTACAAACGCGCCATAGATTTAAATTTTGCAATGACAGATGTTTTCCTTCATTCCACGAGGCGGATGCTAGGATGAAATTTAGAATAGTATATACTGACAGCATCATGCTCACTTTTTTCTGAAGTTAAGCCACTCCTTAAACTTGGGTAATGTGCTGATTTGAGCACAGTCCCAGAAATGTAAATTAGATAATTAGAAGAAATTACGAACACTTCAGAAGGTTCTCGGACGACAGTGTTATTTATGTCTAGAGAAAGCTGAACAATATGAAAATGGGAAAGTGATTTAACAAGTAGGGCATTGATGTAGAAATCTTTTTTAAACTAATTGTTTCCTTCAACTAGTGATTATATAACGTGTTCCATCGTTATATTGTTTCCTAAGTGATATTCGACAAGTTAAACGAGGCTTGTTAGATTGTGGCAAACGATCTTTTGACCTCCTGTCAAAAAATTAAATTACGCAAAATCATTATCGCAAAAGATAAGCGAATATTATTGGAGTACGTTAAAAGTTACAGATTGGTTTATTAACAAATACGCATGCCTTGGGTGTATGTGTGTGTTTAAATGCTGTAAAATATTACTTATATTTGATTTACTTAGGTACTTCGTTTAAATTTAATTATCATTCCACTTGTAGTTATGTACTCATTTTGGTGTTCTTGCCTTATCAACTACCCTATAGTTGGTAATTCCCGAGGAAATATACATATGTGAACGACACAACGGGTTTTGTATAAAGAAAAATTCAGTGAGTCAACTTCTCTATGTGTTTAAACAGTTGCAGTAACGAGTAACGAAATAACCAACCGTACATTTAGTGACCAAATTTAACTAATGAATTTAATATTAAACCGACAGCTGTTTTCCTTGTATATTACAGCGTTAATTTTGTAAATATTGAATTCTAAGTTGAAAATTTCACAACGAGCTGAATCATGTTTACCTCATTCTGATCACCTCATATTGGAATTTTGGTATCATTTTAGGTACTACTTTGAAATCGTTAGGATGGTATTTTGAAACAAGTTCTTGTCAGACTGCTTATTTATATCCTTTCTCCCACTCAATCCTAGCCTTCGCCAAAGATGATTAAAGATCATAAATATACTTCGAATCTTTTTCGTTATTCTTTGAATTTTAAGCCTTATTTGAATTCATTTCATAAGGAACTCCAAATATTGAAGAAACATACTGCCATAATGAATTTTGAGGAAAAATAAAATAATAATAATATTCAAAAGTGAAATAAAAAAGGGAAGAAATTTACTTTTAAACAGTGTTCCGATGCAATTTCGAGAGAGGGGAAAGAATGGATCAAACCATAGAGTACCGTAGCTGACATCTGTTCATATCCACGGATTGAGGGATATTTTAGAAAATGGAACAAGGGAATAATTTTGCAGAAAGGGTGAAATTCCAATCATCTTTCCTACAAATCGGTCACTACTTTTAATTTTGATAAAACGCACAAAACTTTCAGAAAATTCATTTTTGCTCTATTCCTACCAATATCTCATGCGCTAAAAAGTTTTTATAGAAGCGCTATAGTCATCAATCATCATGTATCGCTGCCTTGTTTTCTTTCCTTCCTTTTGCCCTTCCGATCTCAGGAAACGTGTGTAGTCTCTTTCATTTCTCTTCTTCTTCTTCTTCTCTCTTATGGAAACAGCAACATCCATATTCGTTTTGTCTTTTATTTATTTGACATTCAGAGGTATTGAAAATATAAATCAAGAACTCGGATAATTCTTTATTTACTGAGACACTTACAGAACATAACTTACTCTTGTACTTGGGTAAAATTAATCTAAACAAAAAACGCATCGATGAATAACTCTAACGAGTTTTTTTTTTATTATTCTTATAAACGACGGTGCTAAAGATGTGTGACTACTATATTAATAAATAAATATTTTATTTCTAATCTTACCGCTTTTTGAGCAAGGAAAGAAGAATTCTACAATCTAGCTACGTAAGTGTGTGCAAAGTGGAACATGAGAATAAACAACTTAGTATTTAAAAAAGAAACAAGGATGTAGCAAAGTTACTGCTCATTTCATAAACTTATGCGTCCATCGCCCTAGTTTTGAATAAAAAAATAAAACAACAATGTTCATTGTTCATTGTTTAAACAAAAGAAACTGAATATTTACATTAATACTATATTCGTTTTCATACTGTGGCGTCATTCAATTTTTAGAAAAAGAAAAAAATGTATTTAATTGTAAATAGCGAAAGAACGCTTTGAGAGGCGGAAATTGTGAAAAGAAATTACAAACAAATTGAAGTGTAGGCCAACAGAGTACTCTTCAGTTCAATATGAAACGTGGACAAATGTTTTCTAAAAAAAAAAAGTTTTTCAAACAAAATGAAAATAAGAAGAAACTCATGGATGAAAAAATTGCAAAGCAACATTTTCAGTTAACAAATGATCTTTGTAAATGTACTCTAATATATTGGATTTTTGTATGGCTAATTTTTTTTTCGTATGTGTGAATGTGATAGAGATTATATATATAAACATTGAAGTTGGAAATTACATGGTGTTGTGCTGTTGACTGGGACACAAATAAAACAGTTATTATTGTTAAAAGAATGCAATATACGTATGCTCCTTCTCCGATCGCATCCCAAGAGAAATGAACCATAGAGTCGACTCAACAGAAAAATTATAAGGAATATGTGGCAACATGGCGACTCTTTAGCACCAGTCTCGTACTAGTCCTCCCTGTCCATTTTCTTTCCTGCCATGTGAAAACGCTTTTGCGCAAACTTGCTACTTTTCTTGTGGGTTTGTGATGTTCGTGTACACCTGGCTTTGCATCGTATAATGTAAGCACCTTTTTTCTACCTTTTCAAACTATCTTATAACTAACACAAAGGAAAAGCAGAAGGGCAATTTTACATATATAAGATAGTTTAAAAAGGGGAGGAAAAAGATACTTCAATATAGAATACCAAGACAGGTACACGAACATTACAAACACAATAGAAAATTGGCAACGTATTGCAAAACCGTTTTCACATAGTAGGAGAGAAAATGGACAGAACGGACTGATACGGGACTTGTGCTAAGGAGACACTATGTTACCAACTGAAAATAATTACTTTCAATTTTTCTTTAATTCTTGAATAGATATGGTGAAACAAAATTGTAATGGGTGTTTGAGTGTGTGCGTGTTCATGTGTGTATTTAAACATATCGTGAACCAGAGAAATTCAGAAAACGTGCTTGTATTTACACAATTTATACAATCAAACAAATAAATCTCCCACCTTGTGCTAATACCATGCTTTGAGTACAAACAGCTCCCTATACATCCTTTTTTAATTCAAATTCCCAAAACCCTTCTTCCCACTTCACTTTCTGCACTGGATGCCAGTTACATAAGCCCAGCAGAGAGATGAAAAAATGTAAGCACTACTCTCCCCACCACCTTTGTCCTTAATATAAATACATGACGCAACCGCTTTCGTAGTTAATATATACGCTCGATATTCTACTCTACTCTCACGAATGTTTATACAAGTGTCCTTTTCTCATGCAAAGTATCTCATCCAGAAGTTACTAAGAAAAAGTGTAAGTTATTGAGAAAAACTCTGGATTAATCTTGTTCTGGTTTGGGAGGAGAAGTTAAAACAATGATAGAGATTTAGCAATGTATAAGTTCTGTTATTATATTTGATGTAAATTCATACCGATAATGCTCGTCATTGAATAGAACATCCTTCCTTAAGCGATAATAATTTTTAAACTAAAAAAATCAAACCCTTTTTATCATTCAAGGCAACTTTACCTATTCTAATGTTAATCCTTTCATTTATTTTTAATTCTCACTCACACATATATATTTACAATTATTGAATGTGATTGCGGAGAATTTTAGTTTTTCGAATTTTCGAGCTTTAATATTAACTATACCAATCTGCATAATATAAAGTACTATTATTTGAACAGGTCAGTTTAAGTTTAATCATGTTTTCATGGTGATGAACATTAGCTGCTAATTGAGTAATAAAAGAAGCAATTAAAAATAACAGAAAATATTTTGTTGTAACCAGAAAACAAAGACATTCCTATTGGATTCAAAGTAAAAAATGGAAGACAAAAATTAGGTAACAAACTTTGGCACTATATACAAGAACCTGGGTATATTTGGTGCGATTGAAGGAGGTTATATAGGAATATGCGTCCACATACATGTTAAACAAAGTTCAGAAATTAATATTTTCTTTAAAGAGAAACGCGTTCGATGGGAGTATATGTATATATGTCAAGTAATGCTTGAAAAAAAAGCTGTACCAATGTAATAAAAAACAAACTAAAAGCAAGTCAAATTCCTGTAGCAATGTCTCTTATATATTATTTGAATTTTCTCACCAAAACACAAAATATAAATGTATATGAATACCATAGAAGTGCGATGAACTCCCCATACAGTCCCAGAAACAAAGTAAGTTTATAACGAAAAGCTGGCACTTTTCGCGTGAATAATTCACATATTGCTCAATCATTTGCAAGAATCGAACTAGAACTATGGTATATGGCTACAGCAAAAATCTGCCCGCAAAAATCTGAAACAGACTAGACTTCATTTTTAATTTGTTTCTTTAAAATAATGTGACCTTATCTATATTCTAACAATCCTAAATGAGTTAATGGTTAAAGTAAGTGAACACATATGTATATAAATAAGTGTATATTTCATAAACAGCGTATTTGATAAACAAGAATTAATAAACAGTCTGTATATATAAGTGTTTATATATAAATATATAAGATTGAAAAAAAGTTAGAAAAAAGTACTTAGATTATAGAATACCAAGACAGGGGTAAACAAACACACAAGAAAAGTGGCAACGTTTTCATATGATAGGAGAGAAGATGGACAGAGAGGACTGATACGCGACTGGCGCTAAGGGGTCCCCATATTGACTAACTATATATAGGCCGGATAGGCAATATAATAGGTAAAATTTGAGGAGAGAAAAAAGGAATTGTACTTACGTAGTATCTTGAAGAAGATCTCGTGCACAATTATACATTTCACAATATACACTATAAAGTCACTTAAAATTTACATCAGCCATCCTCAGTTCTAGAGAAGAAAAATGTTCACTGCACACACGTGGACAGTTGGAGGAGCTGAAGTAACTGTTTTCTTTCTTCTCTTCACGTCTACACCCACACTTAACCTTCGCCCCTACCCATTCACTTTTTGTGTATTTTCTATACTAATTCCCACTTTCTGTGACTGACTCAGTAACCTACTCAATTTTCATTGCTTTTCCTACTATACCATATCCCACTTTTTCCGGGGTACGTTTTCTATACTAAATCCCACTTTTTTCGTGATGCGTTTACTACACTGTTAAAAAAGACCATTTTATTTATATATCTGTTCCAACTGGCTGATCTCGAAAATTTTAAGTTTTCGTCAAGATATTACGTAAGTACAATTCCTCTCCTCTATCTTCAAATTTCACCTATTATATTGCCTATCCCACCTTCTCCTATAAGTGGTTGAGGATATGTGTTTTTCATATATCAGGTATTTTTCAAGAAATAATAATATTGTATATAAAACGACTTGATAGCTCCCATCTTTAAGTAGGAATGGTTTGCTTTAAATTTTAAGTGAATATTGAAAGCAAATTAATTAGGAAAAAAATGAACTCACCTGTAGGACCATACATATAAAAAAGAAACGGTTCAAACCACATACATACACATACACACACATACACACACTTACATGTATATGTCCCCTTTTACGTATATATGTTGCCGGCCGGGTAGACGTGCAGTCTACGGCGGTAGGCTAACGACTCGAAGGTCCCGGCAGGGGCATGGGTATGGATATTAATGGATAAAAGGCGAATGGTGACAAACCGAAGTCCTAAGTTACTAGACTGGCCCATATAAAAATAAAAGTTTAAAGTTTAAACGCATATATGTTCTTTTCTCTACCTTTTTTACCATCTCATATATATAAAACAAAGTGAACAAAAGCTTTATTTAATGATAGTTTTGAAATAAGCAAGTAATTGCTCACTATATTCTAAAGAAGAATGTTATATATGTAATATAAATGTTATGTTATATATATATATATACGGTATATATAATATGGGTTAAAGTTTAGACACACGTTGTAAAATGAAACGAAATGACTATTGTTGTTAAATTGAGGATAACGAAGAAACATCGCGAAAAGATTGGTGAAGAGAAAGATTTTGTTTATTTCATATGCTGCTGGTAGAGGAACACCAATACAAAATAACATAATAAGGAAAACCATTGTAGACTATTAGACTGCAGCAACATCTTTAAGGCGAGAGTCTTTCTAGGGAATAAAGACTGCTGACGGTCATACGTTATGTTCACAGAATCATCTATTGTGAAATCTTACCCTAAACTCTGCTGTACATTATAGAATAGCGAGAGCCAAGGAAAAAA
>JAGDQP010052681.1:1643-13731 GCA_022664845.1 Lepisma saccharinum | reverse complement strand
TATATATATATATATCCATGTATGTATGTTCCACCATAACCCTCGAACGCCTGGAACAATTTCAACCAAACTTGGTACTCATATCACTTACAATCTGGAAAGAAATACTGTGAGGCAACTGGCAACACATCCATAGCAGTCCTCCCCTAGGGGTGGGGTGAGCTTGGAAAGTGCTGACACAAAAATCAATAATTCAGGTCTATCCTTACAGGCTGAGCAACCCACATCACAATGTAATTTGCCGGATTAAATACTTCCATGTGGGCAAATTTGGCATTAATTTATTAGCAATCTTACAAGAGACACTATTTCAATTGGACACTTATAGCTGAAAGAGATATACATATTAAAATTCAGGATAAAACAGTTTGTGTAAAATAATAAATGGCATTGGCCAGTGGTTGAAGAGAAATTGTCGGGGATAGTTGTGAATCGTATTGTTTTCCGTAAACTATTTAAGAATATCTAGGGCTAGTTTACACTCAATGCCACGCACTACGGTGACAGACAGTCAAATGTCACTAATAGCTGCACGTCATTGTTCCTATAATCAGCAGAGACCTACATTGGTACAAGTGTTGAATTGGGTAGAATCCGTAGAATGGCAAACAAATTCTAACAAGCAAACATTCTGATGGGACAGAAAAAGGTATGATTTTTCCTTGCGTCATGGGCTAAAGTTAGATTATATAAATTATTCTACACGGTAGGTATATAGCGTTTAATTTGTTGCGATACAGACTCAGTTATTTATGTGCAGATACGAGATGAACCATTTTTACTACATACTGGGAATTACATGGGACAATTAACTAATTAAATAAAAATCGTTTGGGAGATGCGAATCTTTATCGGATTAGGTGAAAAAACATAGTTATGCTATAAAGAATTTACTTACAGGTGAAGTGGATTAAGTTTATAAAATTCGAGGCATAGATTCAAATTTTAGTGCAAAACAAGTAAAATCTTTTTTTGAATTTTACAATTTAATCACTCATAAGTATATAGTCAACAAATCTTCAGTCTAAATACTATCTTGTGTAAACAAGGTTATAAAATTGTTTCCAAAGAACAGTGGAAAACACATCAAGAGGTTAATAATAAAAGAAGGAAACCTAATCGGATAAACAGAAATGATTATTATACTCTTCCCTATGGTTATGCTAAGAGGAAGTTCTATTTTATTTAAAAATGTAGAGGAGAAGTGTGACAACATTATGCGTGCTTGCAAATTTAAAACTATTTTTATAAGTAAAACATACAAATGAAAAACATTTCTTTAAATGAACAGAACATTTTGTAAAACATTTTAAAATGAAAAAAATTAAATCACTTGTAAATGCTTTGAAAACTTTATTGAGCAAAACTTTTGTAACTAAAAATACTTTCTAGATATATTTTCAAGCAAGAAAATTTTGTAAAACTTTTTTCTAAAAGAAAAACAGACTTTTTAAGAAAAAACTATGCCAATATTTTCTAAGATTTTAACCTGTTTCCAGTATTAAAGTTGAAAATAATTTCTTGGTACATAACCATTCAATTGATTACAAATATATTAAGTACAACTCTATACATGAATATTTAAATTAAATATATGAATTGAAGAAAAATCTTCATTCATTATTCTCTTTTACATTTATTTCACTTTTTTTACTATTACAATGAATACAGTATCAACTACACACAGTTAAACAATTATTCTATGAATAAGATCTATGTTCAATTAAAATGATCCATTACAATTTTATTTTAAAGGAATTGTTCATCCGTGCATTCAAAGAGTGTAGCTTCCTCCAGTATTAGAGCTGCATATAATCCCTCAATGAACAAGTACTCACTTGTTTAGGAACGTGCTAAGTACAACTTTTTATATCGTAATGTTCCCTTTACTTTGTGAATTTATTGGCTGAAATACAGGTATTTCGTTAGGTACCTCAGGTTTGGGCCATGGTAATAAACTTCTTATGCTTGAGGATGGCTGGCAGGGATATACTTGACCAGGTGGTTCTGGTTCTCCTTTTCGTAAGTCTATTATGGGTTCCTGTGTGGTCCATGCTGGAAAAGTTTGTATTGTTGCCGACTGTTGGTTTTGAATTTCAGGAAAAGGTTGTTGCCAATTCATATTTTGTATGTGCGAAATTTAGTTGTTATGCAACTGGCCGTATAACCTCTGGTAGTCCATCTGTGGGTGCGTCTGTCCTGCAGATTGTCGAACTGGTTTATTAATTGAGGTTCTTGATTGCTGACTCTGTTGTGCTTGATCCATTAATGTTAGCAATGCTTGAGATTTTTCCATGAATTCTCTTTTCCCTAATAAGTCCGTTGATGCTTCGAGTGCGTGCAATCGTTGTTGTAAATCTTTTATGGATGCTTAGTGTTCTAACGCAATATTCTTAAGAAATTATTTTTTAAGTCCTAATGACAAAAAGTGAACTTTTTGTTCCTCTGTTGCGTCCGGAATGTTGTGTCTTAGCGCTCGTAATTTCCGTAAACAATAAGAGTCAGTAGGTTCATCTATATGTTGCTGCATCGCATTTAATTCCAATTCTGCCTTATAAAATAGTATTTTCGGTCTACACAGGCTTACAAGCTTATCTTTTAATTGTGCGTAAGTTGTCTCATCTAGAAAGTTGTGTGATTTTAATTGGAATACCAAATACAAAGCTGTATCCTGAAGATACACCGGCAATAGCTCTTTCCGCTTCGTATCGTCCCACTGTTGCAAAGAAGCTAAATGTTCGAATAACATAAAAAATCTGTCCGGGTCCTCGTTAATGTGCCCAGAAAACTTTGTTAAGTGAGGCAAATTGAAGTAGGCAAATGGAGTTTCCATCTCGCCGTTCTCGCTATTTTCGTTTTCTTTTTCAAAATTTGTGTTTCGACCACCAGATCTTGTGTTTACTGGCATTTACTCATAAAAGTGTTTTATAGGAAGTTTATGAAATGACATTTGAAAATCTGATTCCCTATCCTAACCTAGCAATATCAACCATGTATCTGACAAACAGTGATACTCAAGAATAGAATGTAATCGCTTGACAAGATTAAATATACTGGGTATTTTTGGGCTCTCTTTGGGCACTTTTTGTCTTCTTCACCCTTAAAATGTGAAGTCGACGCCTACCACCACGTAATGTTCCCTTTAGTTTTGATTTGGTACAGTCAAAGATATACGGGATTGGTTTATAGCCCTCAACCCTTTATTAACATACAAGAATAAAGTTAACAAAATTACCGTCCCGAAGAACACAATTTACAGTTATCGGAGAACAAATGATTAAAGATGTCTTATTTAATAGTGATCAGTTGAGGTTCTGGAAAATAGGATGACACCAATTTCTTAGCAAACTGCGAACGGTTGAAGGAGAGGAGCTGACCACCCGGGGGAAATGAGTGACGGTTCTTACTCTGGGCAGGTCCTTTTTAAAGGTGAATGTAGGGGTGGTTCCTCTTGCTTCTCCTACTTGACTCCAGCTCCCTCTGTCTTCCGTTATTTGCTCCATCTGGTGATAGTTTGAGGAGTTGACCGTCGTCTGCTCCAATGTGTATGTATTATTTGTTTACTTGCATAACCACATGTTTGTTCTATAAACATGTGTGTTATTGTTTATACAATGTCCACGTGTTCGCTATACACGCTGGTCATTATGATATTAATATTAAAACTTAATCTTGTAAGTGAAGAACAAACTTCATCATTCATGTCCTTTACATTTGTCAATTGAAGTAACTTACGAATCCACTTTTCCTTTCTTCCTTTACATAGGAATAGAACATCAACTTCCACAAAGCTGAGCATTTATTCTTCAACAAGGGATATAGTTTATTCACTTGAATTATCCTATGTTAATCCATGAATGTTTTCAGTTAACCATACACATTGCTTTTGATAGCTTATTCCAATTTCGAACATTTCACAGGGGAGTTTAATCATGGCATGGAACATTACACTAACATCACTTGACCGAAAACAAAATTCAGGTGCAATAAAATCATGAGGTGCAATTTTAAAATCTTGTATATCTATAATATATTCTCGAGAATAAACTATACTTTCCACTGGATATAACTGTTCTTCAACAAATTTCGTGTCACGAATAAGTAATTTACATGTCTTGAAAAATATTTTAATTGAAATCGTAGAGTCTTTCTTAACAATTTCATAATATTCCACGAATGTTTCATGATCATTAACCTGATTCATTAAACGCTTCAATATTACATATCCTGTGTTTCGATCATATATGCAGTGATGCGTAATATTTAAAGTGCAGCCACTACACTTGATCGGGTTTACTTTTAAATAAGATTTCACTGTTTGTAAAATACAAGAGTCTAAAATATACACTCCACTGTAAAGGATACATTCTGCCATCTTTCTCTCTTCTCGTATTCACTAAACTTCAGAACCATATAAAATATATTTTGAAATAAGTTTGTCTCTTACCTCATCCACCTTTCTCTGTAAGTTCCGTAAACCACATTCTAAAATCACTACACTAGGATTTTCATGTTTCTTTAAATATACATTATATGTCTGTATAAAGTTACTTTTTAAGTACTGAATTCCAAGTATATTCATTAAAAAGTCATTAAGTTTCTCTTCATTCAATCCCAGCGAAGACAGGCATGTGCTAATTGATGTGCAATTTTAAAAAGGCACACTGGACACACGAGGAAACTTTCAATATTTCTCCAACTTACCTATAGCCTCCAAAATATATAATTCCTCAATAATATTATTTACGCACTGACAAGGTGTAATAACAATTTTAGAAGAAAGAGTCCCATGAAAATTTCCATTTATTTCATAAGAATCTTTCACAGTCATTGTAGATTCAATTTAACATTCAATGTCACTATGTAAATTACTTTTACCATTATCTGAAAATGCAACTTTAGGTTGCCAATAATTGTCAGAAGTGCGAGAAGAATCATTTAAAGGTTCACTATTCACTGTTTTATCTAGTGTAAAAATATTAATATCCACTTTCAATGTTATTCGCTACTAGTGATGTTGGAGAACTAAATTCAAAGTTTGTTAGTGTATTCGCAACTCGTTCATTTTTTCTAGAGTAGAAATAAAACTGTCTGACGACCAAGTTCCATCATACCATAATGACTTTTCAAAACTCATGACACTGTGAAAATATGTTACGTTTTACATTTATTCCAATCAGCTTCTCAATTTTTCTACTCACGTACACCAAAATTGTCCTTTATTAGTAGTTCTTCGCGTACTTCCACTATGCTGTTAAATAGTAAATAACGAAGACCATATTCAAAGTTCGATTTTAAATGGTTTGATCCAGGATGCGTATTTACATATAGTATAAATATCTCCTCGATATTGTTTGGATTTACTAACACTCGATAAACACTATCATTTAAAAATTGTAAACGATTCTCTTCACATAATGGAGATCCAGGAATTAGACATCCCATACACTGTTGTTCACTTCTTTCCTTTTTCCAAAATCTGCGTGAAGTAGAAAGAAGGATTTCTTTCGTATTCCAATTACGTATGGATTTTAGTATGCACGGTTGATCTACCCATTTCGAACGGCATACACAGATGGCTTCGCACTTACTGCAGCTGAACAACTAGTGTTCTCTATCATGGTTATAACACAATTAAGCATATTCAATTTATAGTATGCTGATGACCTACTTCATTGAGCGTTGAATTAAGAAATTCGTTATACGAGAAGAAGGTCAACGAACATTCTAATATGTGAGAGACAAAAACGAAAGTTATAGAAAATTCATGTTCCAGCGTGTTCCATGATAAAAATTTAAGATCAATGAACATGTAAGGTAAGTTCATGTTCTGGCATTTATTAAGATAAAAATAAAAGGTTAATGAACGTGTACAGAAAGTTCATGTTCTAGCAAGTTGCAAGCCAAAAATAAAAGATCAACAAACATTCTAAGATGTATGAGAAATTTCTTTATTTCTCATCTCTAGTGCTCGAGCGTCACGTTGTGTCTGCATTTTACATTCGAGACAGTCCTGCAATAAATCCGGCGAGCATGAAATTGTGAAACACAGAACCAATTTAGGAAGTAGACTTCTATAACACAGGCATGTGACTTCGTGAAAATAATGATCCTATATAACTTTGTTTAACGTGCTGAGTATGGTAAGTGCAGCAGTTGAGGTGACATCTATAGGTGTGTGTGTTAAGAGATGTATAGAAACAAGGGTGCGACAAATGGTTTAACGTGCGTGAGACAACTGCATCAGTATTATTGGACGTACAACAACTGTATTAGTATTGAAGCGTTTTTGCGAACGGGATTTGAAACAACGTGTTTTAAGGCAATACCCTTGGCGTCAACGCGCTGTGCACCAACGGGTACAGTCCGCAACGTTAACGCGTATGCGGTCCGGCAGCGGCAACGTGTTCACTGTTTCCCAGCGTGAACACGTGTGCGCGGTGGCGCAACGGCAGGGGTCGGGAACGGCAGCGGTCCGGGTAAGAACAAACGTGCTGATAACATACCATTTTAAAAGTAATAAATTAATAAATATTCATCAAAGTATAAATTACAAGTTACATATCATAACCTATTACGTGTTCTACTACTACTGGAATAATTAAATAATTCACCTCGTAGTTAAAATTATTTAAACAAACATTAAAGAAGTGATGGAAAATATCTTTCCTGCCGTCAAATGAACTTTAAAACATCTTCTGTTCATCTAAACAAAGCTGTCAATCAGTATTATAAAAATTAAAGAATTGCTTCGAGTTACTATCTCTACAGAGAAAAATCTAAAATTAAAGAATTGCTTCCCTCTGCAAACGAAAATCTAAAATAATAGTTACGCCAAGATTTTTTCCCATCTTTCGTATTCATAATATCATAAAGTTCCCTTAGATCACGTGGTAAACCATCGGGATCTTCTTCTAAAATAATCTTCCATCCCATATGATAAACGTATAGAAAACGTTCAAAAACCCTCTCAAGATCAATAGCTTTTACGTTAGGTCAATAACATCTAGCCTTCAACGTCATGCGTAATATGTCTACCATGTTCCGAAAAATGGATCCAAAATCCACAAGCATGCAACGGTCAATAACCTCCTCTACTGTACGTCATAAGAGCAATAACCTTACGTGAGGTCATTCTCCTCTATACTAACTTTCTAGATGGCCTTAGGCCTATGACGTCAAAAAGTTAAAAATAGAAAGTGGAAGATCAGCATACACTCTCTACTCTTCTCTGAGGTCACTAACCTGAAGGAGGTCAAATACCTTAGGTGAAGAAAGTAAAAATCTTTAATGGAAAGGTAATTAGATAAAAGGAAATCGTTGTTCGATTGCAATCTTTATCTTTTTAAAAGATCTAAGAGAACTTCTTTACCTTGTCTCAGGTTACTGACCGAAAGGAGGTCAAATACCTTTGGTGAAGAAAGTAAAAATCTTTAATGGAAAGGTGATTAGATAAAAGAAAATCGTTGTTCGATTGCAATCTTTATCTTTTTAAAAGATCTAAGAGAACTTCTTTACCTTGTCTCAGGTTACTGACCGAAAGGAGGTCAAATAAAATCGTTGTATGATTGAAATCTTTATCTTTTTAAAAGATCATAGTTAACATACGTATTCCTTTCACCAAGACTATGAAAATTCTTTCATTGCCAGAACGAAACAAGAAAATATAATTTTGTATTTTAAGAAAGACTGTTAAAAGACGTACTTATTTCGTTTAGCATTTTTTTTTGTAGAAAAAGGGTAAATTATTTCTTTTAAGAATAGTAAAAATCGCGGGGGTACAAATTATCCCCACAGAACTAAAACCTCAGAGAACTCGAAACCCTTAAATGTTATTCTTTAATACACCACACAAATGTAACCTAAATTTATGTAATATAGTAAAATGCTCTATAATACCGCAAAGAGCTTTAAACGCTCAATGTTATTGTTTAAAATCATACTGTGGGGTTTCTTTATATCACCCCTTTTCGTAATGATCATGGCAGCATCGCTTCTTACTTTGCATTACGAGAGTTCTGTCCCGTTTCGTTTTCTATAGCAGTTTCTCTGTCTCGTCTCGTCTCGTGACAACAACAAAAATATCGGTGTTGCGTTGTAAAGCATCTATTATATCTACATCATTCGCATATACGAACAGCTGATTTAGGACATTCAATATTACTTCCTTTCTGCCCCCTTTAATTTTTAAAATCACATATTCTAACGCAAAGCTAAATAGCAATGGTGATAAGGCATCGCCTTATTTCAATCCGTTGTGAATCTCATAACTATCTGACATTATTACGTATCCGTACTCTGCTTATGGGGTCGCTGAAACACATCCTCACTAGTTAAACCAGTTTTTCAGAATTCCAAATAATATGAGAATACTGTATAACTTTTGCCTTTGATAGAATCATATACTTTCTTAAAACCGGCGAATAACTGGTGGACAATCCCATTGTATTCCGATTTCCTCTCCAAAATTTGTCTCAAGGCAAAAATTCGGTTCAAAGTGGATCTATTTCTACTAAATCCACATTGATCTCCAATTATAATATTTCATCTACTTATACACTTAGACGTATTAACAGAATATTACTGAATACTTTGTAACAGGTTGGAAGTAACTAGATTACGTGCTAATTATTACAGTTCGCTTTATTCCATTTAACAATGCACCTAATTATAGGAAAAATAACTCTCGTTAGAAAGCTTCAAAGAACTGTAAGGAGTAAAGATTGCAGTTATTATTTTACAGGTGAGAGATATTATCAAATTGTGCGTGAAGTTTAAAAAGCCAAGCGCTTGAGAGCAAATAAAGAGTCTGCCATCTACACAGTATAGGAAACTGAGGGTTTCGACGTATCCCAAATTCAACGAGATGCACACAAAAAGCTAAGGAATCCAAACTCTGATTTTTGTGAATATAAAATTTAGAAAAAAATCTTTTCAGGACATATAACATTTAGTTGCAACTAACTGCAACCTTCTACGTAAAACCTCCCCAACGGTGATAAATTGCGTTGCGCTTGTAAATACTTGGCGATGATGCGTATAGAATCCGCACCTTTTGTAAATGAAATATAGGGGAGATGTGAAGGACTGATTTACAGTAGAAATCATGTAGTGAAATGGGGTGGAGTTGTAGTTGGTGTGCAATAGTGATGGAAAGATATTTTTTTTTAGGTGTTGTGCCAGGTCTACGTGCTGCCTTAAAGAGTTCGGACAGAAACACAAAGTATCAGCGAGATGACGTCTCCAACAAGTCACTTCTTCGTGAACAAGCATTCTCTGGATTGGCAGAGAGAAAAATATAATAGCATACACCGCAGATAAGACAAACTATTACAATAATCGATTCAATGAGTACTTTAATTACTTCGGACGCCAGCTAATCGAACAGTTAAATTTATTCTAAACAGTTCCCAGTCCCTGTCTTATAGGTAATCCGTGGCTGATAGCAAGGAGTCGATTTTTGAGGGCTGTACGATACGCTGTGTCGCAGTTTTCGTTTACAATATATAAGGCTACGGCCCCTTTTCTCATTCCCTTCGTGAAAGGCTATGGCCCTTTTTTTCAACCCTTATTTATGAAAGGGTACGAAGCTCATTTTGCAACCCCTATTTAACTAGCAGAGGAATATAGCCCAGTTAACTCAACTCAAATAACATGGAATAGGAAATTAAGCTCTTTTTTATGCCCTATTTAACATAGCACAGGAATATAGGCTAGTTACGCCTTCCAACACTATGAAAGGCTATGAAACTTTTTTTCATCCCCTATTTAACCTAACCCAAATAACATGGAATAAGAAATTAAGCTTTTTTCCATCCCCTGCACAGCACCATAGCAGAAATTGACTACGAGCCCCTATTTAACATAGCAAAGGGTACGAAGCTCTTTTCCCAACCAATATTTAGCAGAGAATACCCCACATAATACACCAGTGCACAGTAGTAGAGAAGCTCAGTTTCATTCCCTATTTAACGTAGAATAGGAATATAAGCTAGTTACGCCCTCCAACTCCTTTTCACCCCCTGCACAGCACCATAGCAGAAATTACCTAACCCACATAGGAGTGCGAAATGCCATGAAAGGGTACGAAGTTCTTTTTCCATCCCCTATTTAACGTAGCAGAAATCTGAAGTCAATTTCTATACCAGACCCTGCAACCTAGTCAAAGGTCAAATATTTAAGTGTATATGTCTCGTAAATGGCTAGACATATTGAAATTCTGTTTTCACAATTAGTACAAGGGCATTAAACACTATTTGTGAAAAAAGTGGTAACCTCGAGGTGAAAGGTCAAATATTTAAATAATGGCTAGACATATTGACATTCTGTTTTCACATTTAGTATAAGGACATTAAACACTATTTGTGAAAAAAGTGGTGACCTCGAGGTCAAAGGTCAAATATTTAACCCTGTAAATCTCGTAAACGACTGGACATATTGAAATTCTGTTTTCACATTTCGAATGAGGGCATCGAGTGACCTAGGTACTTATGAAAAATACTATTTTTAAAATATTTCCTTTTATTATACTAAAACATTTCAGTATACATAAAAGACTACAATCACTTTTTTCCAAAGAAAACAGCAAAGATTACACAGGGATTCCACCATAGTCTACACTGTAACATAAATTTCAAGTTTATGTATACTCCTAATTAAACTCATCTGGCTATTCAACACACACACACAGCATGGTTTACGAAGAACTTAATCTCGCCCCAGGGACCTACACACATGGTTTACGGAGATCTTAATCCCGCGCCAGGGGCCATTCTCATAAACGAATGAAGCATAATATCGCTAACATTAGTGTTGGCGGTTGAGAATCTATTTAAGAAATCCTGTAGTGAATAGCCAGAAGCACGACATGCTAAATAGAGAAAACAATAGTGTCCACAGAATTGAGATAAATCACCTTGAATACGTCTATTATTCCACATATAAAATAAACAGTTTCGTTTTAAAAACCTTATATGATACGGTATGTATGGTAGAAGGCCATAGCTATCAAATTAGTCACCGTGCCCTGAATTAGATATATAAACGGCAACCCAATGTTCACCGGGTTTATTACTAGGATCAGTATTTATAATAAAGGCTGCAGGAAATATATGAATAAACGGAGGTAGTTGATCTGCAGCATATACACCTATAAAATTATTTTTATGCAAATTCTGTTGTAATGCCTCAAAAAGTTCAAGGGTATTTAACATTTTTATTTTTAATTAATTAATATACATTTTCTCCTCTAGTTCTGAGAAGAATTCACCATAAATGATTGCTGTTACAGGAGATGGCAGTCCTTGCTTAAAATGAACCTCTAATCGTACACTTCCTTGGCGTTGGGTCTAGTAAGAAGTGCAGCACTAGCACTAGAATCGGGAGTTAAATCAAACACCAGTAGAGTATAGCCATTAGGGTATTCGGTAAGTGAAATATCATTACCTTGATCAGAATAATAAAAAACCAGAACCTGTAAACATCGTAGAATATGATTATATGTATATAGCTTATTATCAAAATCTGGCTGTAGTGATCCAGATGGAACAAGAGTTCCGTCAACATACAATGTAAAGAATGGCATACTGAAATGCTTCAAATTAAATGGATTTGTCTTTTAAGTACAGTTCAAAGCTGTATTAGTAACAAACTCAATAATAATACTTTTAGGCACTATGCCGGAAAACAAATCTGGAAGAGTGGTGCCCATAATGCCCTACGGTAAAGTCTCTGTCTTTAGCTGAAGGTTTGTTATTGGTATTTTACTCTAAATTTATGATTTTGTAATACTTTATAATTTGTGCTATTTTCACAGTGGGCGACATATCAACCATTTTCACAAACAGTGTTGCATCTGTATTTACAACTTTTCCCTCAGCTCCAGTTTCGCCCATTAGACAAAATACGCGTTTGGCTGGAATTAGCTTAATACGCAACTGTACACCACTTAATAGAAATTTCTCCTGATTAAAAGTATCACCATGAATATAGCCCAGTAATTCAAAGGGCTGACTTATCTCTGTGATAGTCAGCGTTGTTTAAAACCCTGATTATTTTTATCATCCACACTGTCCATATGACCGGCAGT
>JAGDQP010052680.1:0-13731 GCA_022664845.1 Lepisma saccharinum | reverse complement strand
AAAAAAAAGAAATTTTACGAATAGTATAGTCTTGTTCAGCAGTTCAGTGTTTTATTCAGACCTTAATTGCAAGACGTGCAATTATGTTTTGTTGTCGTATTTTCTTGTTTGTGAATTCTAGACACACGCCGTTCTTCTCACCACATTTCGCTTCAGATAATTGTTTGGCAATAATAATTTGTACTCTTGAACTCCAGAATGTCAAACATAATATACAACCCCATAACGAGAGCATTTTGTTCATGCTTTTTATGTTTGACTGAACCTCTATTACGTTCCTCTACTGTTTTTTGTTTCCACGTTGAGAGGTTGTGAATACAGCATCTCGCTCTTAATATTTTTTTACTTCAATACGACTTTATTATTTTTTTCATCAGAAGTATTGTAACTATGATTTTTTTACAGCTGTTAATTTCTTCTATCTGATGCTCTACGTCAAAACATTTGTAACTGTTGACTTGTCTATGTCCTTGCATACAATGACAAAACTACCGTGACAAAATTGCCGCCAACCCTTCGGTTCAACCGCGGCTCGTGCCATGTGAGATTTGTGGTGGACCAAAGCCGTGTGCGTGGGTTTTCTTGGGGTTCTCCCGTTTAATCCCACTTTCTTCATTCCACCAATCATCCCATCATCAACAATCCAGCCTGAGGCAGGCTTGCCTAAAGGCCTTAATATTAAACTTAAAATGAAAACAAATACACTAAAGTGTTCGTACATACACTGCTGTATTTTAGAAATTTCAATTCTACATCTTAAATTCTATAGTTTTTGGGTCCCATCTATTGATCATCAGATTCTTATGATGCTCCAGTCAGGCTACTTCCTTGGATCAATTTCTGAAGAGACATACCAGTTGCGATTGCGACGTTTTCATGCTACACGCTTCATTCCCTCGATGAACACGCTTGCTTTCCTTTTCCCTGGGATTTTAAATACTGTATACACTACAGTATAGCACATGCGGATCTAGATTCCCTCACACACCGTTTTACAGCTCTGCTGATCCCATCTGAGCACTCGCGTCTTGAAATAATCATCGAAAGATGAACTGCAATATACCCACAGGTCATATTTACCTGTAGAAGTTTTTCAATCATAGACCTATCGTGCACTAGCATTTTTTTCCGGGTGACATTTTAATTGCGAAAATAAATAAATAAATAAATATATATACTTCTTTAAGCCTAGCCGCGCACTGGTGATTCAAAAATTAAAATATAAAAAAGTAACTTGATTAAACAAATACTAAAGCTTTTAGGCTGTGCCTACTAGGAGATTTTAGTTGCTCAACATCGAGATGGATTTCAAATAATTAGCTGTACTTTGCGCATTGATTTTCTAAAAAAAAAGTTTTTGTAAACTTTGAATTTTGGTCCATTGTAGTAACTAACCACTTCGGTCCATCTCGATACCACCTTCAAATCCACAAACATCCATGTCCCATCCGCGATTGGAACTCAGAAACGTAGATACGCTGGCCGGACGCCTGAGATACAGGGCTGCTCTTATTTTAAGATGAAGGAGAAAACGCGAAAAGAAAAGTCATTGGATTCATCCCATCGTAAACCAGCGACTTTTAAAGGGGTAATGCAATAAACCCGTTGCAGCTTTGAATTTAAACTTATTTTCGGATTTTGATATCTTTATCTCAGGCTGTGATAGGGTAGGTAGAAGATGGAGAATGTATCGGCTAGGATCTTACTTAAGGTACCATCACAGGCATTTGCTTGGTGAAAGCGAGGGAAGTCCTGGAAATCTATCAGAATGGTTACGCTTACACTCAGTGTCAGCGATTGCCTATTGAAAATAAAGGCAATGAACTACCATTAATAAAGAGGTAATGGTACAGCAAAATAAAAAGGAAAAAGTTATTGAAAAAGGAAAATGGCTATGACCCTGTCTTTTAGTATACCGGATCTAGAAGCATGCTCAGCGCATTCCTCACATCTATTATTTTGATGTTCGTTTGATGTGGCTATGGCTCTGAACTACGAAGGTAGTTCATATAAATGATGCATATATGAATTTGCATATTATGTAACATGTATTTTCAAAAACATCGCTGAAATATGCATTTGCATATGCATAACTATGCGAATTCTAGTGATTACAATACTACACAAAACGAGAAAACAAATTTCTAGACAGTGTCAAGCTACTTCCGGGTAAGATGATGCTATACTATCCTTAACACAATGAGACAGATTCTGTAGAGTTAACCCAAAAATGAAACTAACAATGCAAGAGATATTTGGGTATAAGCACGTGACAAAAAGTGTAACCATAAAGCGAATACGTACGTATTTAAAACAATTTCTCTACCATGGAACAAAATCCACCCCCTAGTGTATCAGAGGGTCTCTTGTTTCCTTCTAAATACAATTTCTCGAAGAGTTCTTACAATTTAAAACAAAGCAATGTGACCTGACCGAAGCCTGTAAGCTGTAGGAGGTAACCAGCAGAAACCTATCTTACGCACGGCAATAAATCATTACATAGGAGGTACAAAGGAAGTGGATGGCAAACCACTTTTTCCATACATATAGCTTAGTTGGCAATACTGCAGCAGAAACCTATTCCTTTCAGGGCGCAGTGGCGACCTCTGAACGACAGAACACTAACTATCTGAACAAGGCCTTCAGAATACATTACATTATTAGACAAAAAAAAATATCTAGTACGTATTTACTTTATGATGGTATCACTTAAATATCATCGTTCGGTACATTGCCTCTTCGCCCAATTATGCCTTCCACGTTTCGTACGTCTCTGTGGACACTTTCCAAGCTTAGAAACAACATAAAAATATTCGATATTCCTTTAGATCCGCGATGAGTGACCTTTCATCACCTCCACACTGTGCGTCGCACACAACACTGACTGAGATCATTGGCACGAAAGATCATATTTGAGATCTTACCTTATCAACTGTCAGTATGGATTCTGTGCTCAACTAAAAAGTTTTTGAAAACAAAATCTGTCCAAGAATTAAGTAAACATACCTTGTATACGCCTGAATTCTCCAGTGTTTCTTGTCCATCTTTCTCAAATTGAAACAGGGTGTGATACGTTCTACACCATGTTTAGTCCATGTTTTGAGGTTGAATTTCAAAAGTAACTTCTTGCTGAGACGGTTCTTTGTGTAACATAGGAACGACAATTCGATCTATAGTTTTGATTTTTCGGTTGAACCAATAGGTTTCACTGGAAATATATTAAATATTTCCCCCTTTTGGATTGTACAACCATCTAGAACGTATGATGATCAAGGTTACACTCTATCGCCACGGTTATAAAAAATCGGATACATATGAAAATATCACAATGAATATTAATAATTTTGTAGAACTTAGAGTACCCACACCACATTTTACTACACTGTAATATATATATTTTCGATTTGAACAAGAAAGTCCTCACATCTTCCACGCCCGCAACCCACACATCATCTTTAAGCTTATTGAAGACATCAAATTTCTGGGAAAACTAGTCACTCTTGGAAAACCTCAGAACTCATGATACCATGGAAATTTCGACCAGAACATGATCATTTAGTAATGGCATGTGGTTTCTGAGGAAATATGTCGCTCAATATTTTTTGACAAAACTCAAGTTCTCATAATTTATGACGTCATGGAGATTTCCCGTATTGAGCTATATAAGATAGCCCTCTCCCTACGGAGCTCGTTTGGTGTTTGATGCTCAGTGTCAAAACACGTTTTTAACAGGTAACTCCCAGAGAACTTACTTCCTCAAGGATTCTAAAATTCGAATCGTGTACATAAATATATATCAACGATCTCTGCATTAATATCTTTTATTTATTTTTACTTTGCTTCAAAGCTGTCCGTACTTTAAGGGCATAGATCCTGTCCGCAAAGTCTTCATATGTTTTAGAACTCAAGAGAGCTTACTACCATAAGATTTGTTCTGAATTCAGATCGTGTATTCAAATACATACTGATGATTTTTGCACCAATGCCTCTCATACAATACGCTTAATGGTTTCACAGCTATCTCCAACAAAATCTGCTGCGTGGGAACTAGTTCATCTAAAGGCCCAATTTTTGTCTACATTCAGTGGACTAGTAGCGTAATGAACATGCCAGAATTGTACTAAAGGTCCTTAACAAAACAAGATGTTTTATGGGATAAATTTAAAATTATGAAGAAACTATATTGTAAGATTAGATTGAAATGGAAGAGTATGTTATCTACTGAAATGTCACACATAAATTGGCTCGTACTGGGACACAAATAAATGGGGGCTATGGTAGCTTCAAATATTAGTGAAATGTTAGATTATGATATCGGATGCGATTGGAAGTGAATGACTCAAGATATTTAATATTTTGAAGAGTAAGGTAATACGGAAGAGCTACGCCATTGTGTTAATGAGTTAACTCAGCTTCCAAGCATATTGTCTGTTAGCTGGCATAAAGACATAACTAATTTTTATGGAAATTGAGCTACAGCTGTTTTATGCTGCCTCTTTTAGTCTTTATCATCTGACGAAACAATGATTTTCAATAGAACTAACAATCTAGCCAGCATTTGTCAGATGATCAGATTTTAGTCAGTATAAAATTGCTTAAAGTCAATTTTCATAAAAAGTTAGATACATCATAATGTCAACCAACCGACGATATTTAAGTACAGAAGGAAATGTCTTTTGCTGAATGATATACGTATTATGGTATCAGAAACAAAGAATGCATTTCACATCGAATTTTCACTTTAAAAAATAATTTTGCTTTCATAACATGAAATGTGTCTGTCATATAATATTCACATTTTGTGCCACATATATTTCATGTTATATATAAAGAGTAAATTAGACTTACATTTATTTTTGAATGCCACTTACATCCTTTTACTTTTGTATCCCTCACAGAAGGTATACAATTATTCGGAATGATATTTGTGTATGCTTAAACGTTTTTGATAAATTATGTTCCATTCTTGTTTGATTGCATATGAATAAATGAGTGTTATTTTCAAGACGTGACTTTCATCTTCTGTTCTGTTATAATAGCAAACTTACAGCTTTTATATTCGCATGTCATTCAATATCTGACTTACTAAATTAACAAGTTATTCCCAACAACAGTAGCAGTGTGAGCTCACGATTGTTTGCTAACGGGCATCAATCAAGTTCACTTGCCCCGGCCCCAGATTGTCTTACTGTTCTCTCCCCACCAGTTAGTTCAATCTCCAATAATTTATAAATAAGTTTCGGACAGTCATAATGTGAAAAGTTCTACCATCTCCTAACAGTAGTGAATGACTCTTGCTCGTATACACCTTACGCACGAGTACAAGGGTATATTCTGAATATATATTTGTCTCACATTTAATACTTCACACAATCCCGGCTATAGGTGCCCTAAAGGTTAGAAAGCTCGCTTTTTGTACGCGCAATCACGGATTCAATTCCTGCTGCGGTTTATTTTATGGAGTGGAGCTCATAAGCCCTAAAAGCTCGTTTAGGACGTTAGTACGAATTAAGATAATTATAACGGGTTACAGATTAGTAAGTTAACATAAAAAGTGCTTCTATACTGGTTCTTGACAGTTGCGAATCCATATAATACAGTTCTAAGGAAGCATATTAAACTGTTATTTATAACTCTTATTTTTAAATAACGGTTACTGTTATAACAGTTTTTTTTAGAAATAACAATTTAGCCCACTGCTAACACGAACGATATACAGGGCCAACGTCACTGTTGCCTTACCACGTATGCCAAAATTCCTTATCAAGAATTTGTTGGGATTCTGAACTTTTGTGTGAGAATTTTCACCGTTTTGGCATGTGGGGTTTCTGAACGATTGTGTGGGGTCTCTGACCGTATATGTGCGGGTTCTGACCGTTTTGGTGTCTGGCGTTTCTGATCGTTGGGGGTTCTGGCCTAGGCCCGACATGCAGTACGAACAATACTCATTGCATGTACCTTTGAAGATTTTATTGGAGATACCATGTTCAACAATCTCAAAGGGTGAAGACGGAAAATGGAAGTGCTTCGTCTGCCATCCTTGTAAGTCAAAAACATACTTTATTTATATGTTTACAGAAATTAAATTCAGGTGAAGAGAGTGTACCAATTTTACATTGAAACTTCCTACACAGGAAAAGTATGAACACATAATATACGGTATTGGATAAACTAAAAGTAATTTTCAAGAATAATAGCAAAAATAACTGAATGAATAATTTAAATTTAAATGCATTAATAATAGATTGAAACATCAAAATGAATCAAAGCCTTTCACATATAACTGCAACTGTCAAAACTGCCAAATCATATAACCGGTGGGAGATTATGAGATATGCTGTTGGACAAACATTCTACTGTAGTTGAGTCTCATAATCTAAAATATAACCAGTATATTTACTTGATTGGTCCACGGTAGGGCTAGCACTACTTTCATGGTGAGAGCACTGATGTACGACCCGATTTATCTCCTAAAATTGTGATTTGTTAGAGCCAACTGTATAAAAGAATTCACTCGCAGTTCGTGGGTCACAGTTTGAGATTATTTGTACAATGGTGGGACGCTCATGTACGTACGTACATCAACTGACTGATGGTCACATGACAACGAAATATGTCCAGTACGTTCGAAGGTGAGAAAACAGTATCCAGCACTATTTCCGCAATTCCTCTATCTGCTCCTTTCGTTTGACAACGTGCGCAGACGAGCACGAAACATCGCTTTGAAAGATACGCAACATATGTTCGATTGGCACACCAACACAATGATAGTGAATAATTGTTTGTTTTAAAGCTTTATTGCATCCCAGTGCTGCTGTTTCTTTTTAGATACATTTTACTGACAAACGGTGCAAGTAGAATAATAACAAACTACAGTTTACTGCGTTATTGGATGCGTACGAACTTTGTGACGTATTGCAACTTTTATAACAAATAACGCTTGTGTAGCATGCAGGGACTTACAGCATGTCTAGCTAAAGGTTTTTCACAATAATTTATTTAGTACAACATTAAATATGACCAGTCAATGTATGGTAGGGTTAGAGAATAACATGAAAGCACCCTATCCTAACTGGAAATACGTGTACATGCACAAAGAAAGACACAAAATATCACAATATTAAACAATGCAGGCATGAACTAAATGAGCATGCTTACAACTACTACTACTACTATGTTTCCACAGGTGAATGAATTTTCTTAACATTCAATGATATTACAATGAAGTATCGTAGTTCTTGATCAAAGCAACCTTTTTTTTCCGTTCTGAATAGCTATTACTGTGAGAACTTCAGATTTAATTTCTGGCAGGTAAGTACATTTACTCTGACAAGGTACATGATTCTTACTACACTGCGTATGAGAATATAGTGCTTTGCAATAATTGTATGACACTAATAGGAACTAACCTAATTTTGAGAGCGATATGGAAGGCACTGACCTGTCAATTACTTTATTCTGTCAATTACTTTATTCAAAACATCAACTTTTTTTCCTGACACGTCCTTGTTAGGGCGATTGCTCTCTGTTATATTACCGTGTACTATAACACGTTTTATTTCTCTGAAGTATCAATTACTATGATTCACAATAAGTGACAGGATGCCATCGAGTACACCCTGACTTCTTAACTGCGACGATGATCTAAGCTTAAAATGAAATAATAGTCAACAACTTAATATTGGATCCAACGCAAATCCTACGGGGACACATTTTTTTAAACACAAACCTATATCGTGCGTAAAGCACCCTACTCTATGCATATGGGATATATTATCAAATGCAAAATTTACAACACTCTGTATCGTGCACGTTTTATTTTCATCAACATACGCTGCTACTCAAATGGCAGGTTACCGTAAAAGTTTGATTTGGAATTCTGACAACGCTAAAAATTTACTGCACTGCTACTAAATATTAATATCTCCACTTTTGCAGTTACGTTAGTTGCCGTGCAAGTAGGCGTAATACACTATACGAATGCATTCCTTGGCCATCACTCACTTTAGCTAGCTTTTTCTTTTTAACAAGGAAATGATACCATAACGCATGCAAAGTATTACGGATTATAATATGTCTTATAATGTCAATGTCAATAATGTCAAGTGATTAACAATAATCACTTGACATCTAACTGAAATGTTGCCACCGTAATAATTTTCCAACAACCAAAACAGGTTCACTGTACCGGTACTTCAAGGTACTTTGCGCAAGTGAATAACCTTATGAAGCAAATGCTTTATTGTTACAGATGCTGTATTCTACCTGTTATCTTGCCGCAACGACAATAAAATTGATCTACTTACAATAGTGTTCCTCCAGCCACGTGCCGAAAAGAATTTCTTATCTCCGCCACAGACCAGCGTGATCTGGGACTTCTTGAACCCACAGTCTTAACGTTGTATCCGTTCCGTACATCAATATTTATCCATGGATTTTCTTCTCCACGGGTTATATCGCATTGAGACGCATAAATTCTTTATTGCTCAGCAATATTACACACCTTTCTTGACAATTTCACGTGGCTGATCGTACAACGCACCCGTTCATAAGCTTCTTCCAGTCCCTTCTAAAGAAACAGGTTGTCACAGAAAGTTTGTCACGTCATAACTTAGACTAACAAATGGTTGCCTCATCTCCTATCCGCAACACACTAATCAGTCGTCACCACTGGGAGTGAATGACTTACAGATTCGACGTAGTCAGTGCCTCACGGGGAGTGAGTTAACACAGGGATGTAATGTAAACGGGCGTACCCGGTTACAATCAGAGCCGGATTAAGGGTGGTGATAAAGGGGTGAAACCCAGGGTTCCACTGCTCCAGGGGCCTTGCCAACATTAAACCTGTTACTTATGTAAATGGTAGGCACAGGGTTAGTCTGTCATTTTACATGGGCACTGCACAGTGGGCAGTCTCCAAGGGTCTCTAAACCCATATGGGTCTACGGCCCCCACATGCTACTCTACATACTTCTTACAAGCGTTGCTTTTTCTCAGAAAACAAGTCCTTCACGCGATGATATTTTATGCAATTCGGAAAAGTATTGTACGTCAGTTCCTTATCACCAATGGCAAATGTTAAGTGATAATTAACTGCTTCAGATTTCAAATGAACCGCCTTCAAGTATACCACTGAAAGATCGGGCAAGTATAACATTGGTTGATGGTTTATTTGTTTAGTGCAGGTATTCTCAAACTTTTAGACCGAAATTCATAACTTCGCCATCCCACCAGATAACTTTACTGAATTTGCAATGCTAATATTTAAAATTGTGAGATTATATTGCCAGTAATCATTATACCAATGAGGCAATATTCGTTAGCGTATTTGTCTTCTAATCAGGAGGTCTTAGGATCGATTCCCGGTGCCGAGCATCCTAAGTGATATTTTCCTCGGTTTCCGGAACACACTAGGCAAACGTTGGGATGATACCTTGAATAATACAATGGAATACCAATATACCAGTAAATAAAATGAACAAAGTATTTAATTTATTTCTGTTAAATAGGTAAAATCCACATCCTCCGATGAGCAATTCTCTTATTTCAAAACGAGAATTTATTATTATTATAGTTTTTGTTTCGGGACGGGCGTAAGCCATAGTTCTGTTACCGCCCATACAATTCATTTTATTTTTCTTTAGTTTTTGCTCTCTGTTTATGTTTGAATGTGGTCGCCGTGGCTCTGGCAGTAGCACGTGTGACTATACGATTTGAGAGGCCCGGGTTCAAATCCTTTCCAGAACGCTGTAAACTTTTATTCACTGCTATCATTTCTGGTGTATCAAATTGAATTTTCTGAGTGCGTCAGGTACTCTTAGGCCCCTGGGGATGTAAAGGCAGTCGCATGTGGAACTGACCATCCCATCTAACTTCTTGCTCTAGATTGAATTTGAATTTTATTTACGGTCTTTATGCATCTGAGGCTCAGGTCGGGATAGGGATGGTGAAAGGATGCGGGAAAGTGGCGGCTAGGGCATAAGTTGAAAGTACCATGCCGTCATTTGCCTGGTGTGGCTGAGGATAAACCATGGAAAAACTTCACTCAAGACGGTTGGTCGCTGGGAATGAATTCATGATCTCCCGAATGCTACGCCAACACTATCACTGAGATACGGTGGTTCGGTCCCCTAGGTCGAGAATATGTAGAACGCTACCTCCCCATCCCCTATACGCCGCTCACGGCACGTGTGCATCACATAAGGTATAGCTTTACCTTTTTATTACATTCATTTAATTAGTTCAGAATTGTTCGTGGTGTACTTAAATCTTCAACGTTAGTTTAGACCATTTCCCGGTGTCACAAAATGATGAAAATTTGCACAGCGACGTACCAGGTGTATAAGTTTAAATCCGCTGTTTACCCATAGATGGCGATCGTGCGCGTATGAAGCTACCATGGGCACGCCAGACCTATTGTGTGGATGAGTTGGACATCATTCAACACGAATCAGTGCGCATAATCAGCAAGTGCATACAACAACACACAGTGTTCCGTTGGTAAGCATGGCTAGTTTTGTGCCAGAAAAAGAGCACATGCGGGAAGCTCTGCTTTTCTGCTTCCATTTGAAGAAATCGGCTGCCGAAGTGCATCGGATGCTTGTGGGAGGCCTATGGTGACAGTGTTTTATCGGGAACAACGTGCCGAGATTGGTTTCGTCGGTTCAAAGACGGCAATTTTGACCTGAGTGACAAGAAGCTTGCAAATCGGCCCAGAAAGTTTGAGGACCATCAATTGCAGGCTCTGTTAGACGAGGACGACACCCAATCGCAACAAATGCTTGCCAAGCAATTGGGCGTGCCTCAAGCAGCCATTTCCATGCGTCTACGTGCCATGGGAAAGGTT
Source organism: Lepisma saccharinum (assembly GCA_022664845.1). Classification (NCBI taxonomy): domain Eukaryota; kingdom Metazoa; phylum Arthropoda; class Insecta; order Zygentoma; family Lepismatidae; genus Lepisma; species Lepisma saccharinum. The sequence continues at coordinate 2,885 of JAGDQP010052680.1, read as the reverse complement.
CAGAAGATCGGAAAATGGGTACCGCATGAATTGACCGATCGGCAGCTAGAGAGACGCCAACACACATGCGAAATGTTGCTCGCCAGACAAAGAAGAAAGTCGTTCCTGCATCGGATTGTGATGGGCGATGAAAAGTGGATATATTTCGAGAATTCGAAACGCCAGAAATCGTGGGTTGATCCCGACCAACCATCAACATCTTCCTCGAGACTAAATCACTTCGGACGGAAGACGATGCTGTGTGTTTGGTGGGATCAACAGGGTATCGTCTACTTTGAGCTGTTGCAACCGGGTCAAACTGTCAATGCCCACCGCTACCATCAACAACTGATAAACGTGCACTTTGCTCTGTGTAAAAAAAAGGCAGGAGTATCAACAAAAACATGATAAGCTGATATTCCTCCACGACAACGCCCCATTGCACACGTCAAAAGTGGTCCAAAACTACTTGGAGACACTTAAGTGGGAGGTGTTACCCCATCCCGCTTATTCAATAGACCTGGCCCCTACAGACTACCATCTATTTGTGTCGATGGGTCACGCCCTCAATGAGCAGCACTTCGATTCATATGCAGACGTCCGAAAATGGCTTGATGAGTGGTTTGCCTCGAAAGAGAAGGACTTTTGTTGGTGTGGTATCCACAAATTGCCCGACAGGTGGGCAAAATGTGTAGCTTGCGAGGGAAAGTACTTTGAATAACTTGCTTTGTGGTTTCTTTGAACACAGCATGTGTTTTGCTGACTACAAAACAGCGAATTTAAGCTTGTAGACCTGGTAAGTCCTCATTCCTAATAGTATACCTTCTCCAGTGTATAATATATCACCTTTCCCCTAATCATAACTTTCGATTTGAAGCAGCAGCATGATACTGACAGTCTGTAGACGTGGTTTCACTATTTCTTTACATCTCTATTTACTGATGAGAGATCAACTGAACGTACTTAGTGTAAATAATACTTCTGACTTCCAATTAGAAAATTCATTAGTAATGAAGTAGGTAATATATTCAAATCTAGCAGCCTCTTTTGTCACCAGAATAATTACAATTCTAGTTATATACTACAGCCTCACTACTATCAAAGAAAACAATCATTAATAGAGAAAATCTCTTTCGAGTGCGGATTGGACCCAGAATCCCATTTACAATCCGCTTCTGCTTAATTGCGGTAATCTTCCATATCTTCGATGTAGAAATTTTTCTACTTCTACCCATCACTATTATATTACCCACCTCCTTAATTTTGCCCTGAACTAATTTGTTGATAATACTATTAATTGTATGAAATTAAGGATCCCTCGAATGACCATCATAGGATGATAGTGTGATGTCTAAGACCTCATTTACATAATTTGTGCATTTTATATGCCCAAATTACGAATTTCAATTTAATAGATAACAACTCTTTTGATCTATTGTTAATAAAAACCCTTTTGTAAGCTTAATATCCAAAATCGTGTAATGTGCGCAAAAAGTGTAAAAAAAACATTCTTTTCTCTAATATCAAACGTAAAGAGTTGGCTAAATCAATGTATCATTGATATATCGCTTAGTTAATATCAAATGTTATTGCATTTAATATCAGATTACGTATGTAAATTATTTAAGAAAACCCAGACTAACAAAACGTCATGTTTTTCAGTACAAAGTGTTGTTAAACGAAAATAGTTTTCGGAAGTGTGTTGTGGCCTTGCTTATAAAAACTAGTGCAAATGGAAGTGAAAATAACCTTCACTTCGTGTGATATAAAAAAACTATGTAAGACAGAACTGAGGTACTCAAGATTTCATCGTCAAACTTAAAACACCTTCATCAAAGACATTACTATTATTCTGTCAACTTCAGGTCGAAGGAAAGGACTTAATGTCAGTAAGTTGTATGTTACCACCAGCTAGAACCCATACCAAATTCAATGTTTTTTCCAGTTCAGTCGAGGCAATCTGCCCAGTAATTTCTGAACAATTGTTTAATTAGCGTGAGAGGCTAATATCATTTACAGTTTTAATCTTAATTTCTATGTTTGGTATTTCCATAATTCTCTGTTTAATTGTATTTAAGACAGCGTTTTAATTTGTGCTCATTTGCCACTTGGTTATGTGTTAATTTTACTTGATAGCACCCTATTTGTATAAGATTAATGATTTGATTATGCTATTCTTTTACTTTGTAATTAACAGCAAGTGACATAATGTTTATAACTGTCAATCTGTCATTTTTTTTCAATCACACTATACTACCGCATCATAACTGTTAGCAAATATATCTGACAAATATTGTAATCAATAGCTATATCTGTTCAACAGATTCCACTTGAGATATCACCCACCAATAATTAGTATCTTTCGCTCTCCATTTAATCTATTTAGATAACCCCAAGTTATTCTTGAATTCATGATAGTAGTTAAATATTTGGTTAGTAGCCAGAAGGTGATGCCTTGTAACTTATCTTATAAATACTAAACGAGAAGCAAAAACTTTGCACTCAGTTTTGACCTGAACTTAGATGACATAATTCTATCCTTGTTGATTAGTTGAAGCCAATCAAAATATGAAGCCAACCCTATTGCATAAGCATCCATTGTTTTCACTAACCAGTGTACTTTTTGGAAAGTTGCCGCATCTTTATCAAACACTTCAAACATATCTATACAATGGCTACTGAATGTCTCGAAATTGGATATGTATAAAATGATAAACTGTAGCAAGCGAAACAATAGTTGTGTGAGGTCTGTGTTTCCGCAGCTTATGAGAACGTGGGCACTCAAATGTAAAAACGTGGCCACCTTGCAATGTGCTCACTTAAATGTCAGATAAGATTGTAAAAATAAAGTTTATTTTAAATCTGAACGATATGCTAATTTATAGAGATAATAATTATCTCCCGTG
>JAGDQP010052679.1:0-13731 GCA_022664845.1 Lepisma saccharinum | reverse complement strand
TTTGCCGCATTAATTTGTTCCTTGGCCATCCTTCGGCATACAGACGACTACTCACTCGGCGAGCTTCGGTAATTTTCGCGAAGGGGGCGTGTTTTATTAATAATTTTAATTAATAAAAGTAATAATTAAACATCGAATTGACAAACTGAAGGGTCTCCTCCACAGCTGGAAACCGAGTCAATGCACTGTGGAGTGCGGGGATAATTTTACAATCTGTCTGTCAAGTCTCAAAAGTTTGCGGGCGCGTTTCAGAGACGAACCTATGTACTTGAACTTTTATTAATTAAAATTATTTTTCCTACGCTTATCGGAGGAAAGTACTAATGACAACTGTTACATACAATTTAATCTATGTAACAAAAAAGAGCACAACGATATCTCATATGATAAGAGAATTAGAGCTAAAATATTACCATGGTTTTAAATGGCAATAGCGAGCTTGGACAGAATGCAATAACTCCTCTTAATTTGTTCCGTGGTCATCCTTCGGCATGCAGACGATACTCACTCGGCTGACTTCGTTAATTTTCGCGAAGTGGTGCCGTAGTTCAAGTCGCTGGTTAACGTCAAGTCACAGACACACATAGAGACAGACAACACAAATGCCAATTGAGTCAACTAGGAGACCTCACTCCGCTCGGTCAATTAGTTCATCGATCTCGAGTCTTACGAAGGTGTCCAGAAAGAAATTGAAATATTTATGACAATATGTTATATCACTGCTCTCAGAAGTCAAAATCAGCTAAGACGAAGAAAGTATTACTAGTATAAAGGTTCTTCAAACAGTAGACTTCGCGATAAACATGTGAAAGTTTCATTCGAATTCGTCAGTATTCATTTCTAGAGCACCCCGTTCTCGTTTTCTGGCGGCGCCCTTGTCCGATTTTGCCCAGAATCCATAATCCTCGGGCAGGACAAATAGCTCAGAATCCTCGAAGTATGTTTTTCTCCAGCCTTTCTGAACAACAATAGGTTTTCCATATACGTTGAATAAAAGTGATTTAATATTTAAAAGAAAAAAATGCAAGTCTCTCGGGATTATAGATTTTAACAACAATCGTTTGAAACAATGACGTGTGTTTTATTTTTAATGGCCCAGGGCAGCAAATTTCGGAAGTGTCAGTGAGAATTTTTTTCAAGTAAATTTTCTTCAGGAGCAATCGTATCTCTAGTCGGAGTAACTACCGTGTTTTCTTTTTCTTATTTCAAAAACATTCAGAGGTGGTGAACTTACACCAAGTACCTGAGTTAAGATGGAATGCCTCAAGAATTGCAGCTGATATATCTAAAGTTGGCATCTGTGGTTTGTTACTTAGTTCGAGTGTGAAACAAAATCTGTGAACTACAATTTCAAATGGTACAATAAAATCACTACGTCTTATTGTAGCTCGAAGCACTGTTGACACCTCATCCTTGTATTCACTTGCTGAACATTCTGGTACTGCCAGCATTTGTACATTGGAGAACACTCAACCCGCATCTGTGTGTGTATCCACCGGGCAACTTATGGGCCAATTCCATCTCGAAGCTCCAGCGTTACAGGTTGAAATTTCTGTAGATAGTTTAATCGAAACAAAGAGAAATCTAAAAGTGCGCAGGCGCGTAGTATAATTTGTATACTTCTAACTACAGTTTGAGAAGCTTAGTCAACAAATAAAGTTCGTTGTTTCGTAATCATAAAAGAAAAGTAGAATCGATGTTCATACCCATGCTATCTAGCGGAAGCTATCGTAAACCGTCACTTTGCATTAATAAACGATTGTTATACAGCAATACAAATATTTATTAATATTTTTCTGGTCCCATAGCAAAGTTAAAATTATAATTTAACCTTGTTCAAATTCACAACTTTGAGTGATCAGCTGTTTCCTCAGAAACCTTGCAGAAATATCTTATGGGATAGAAGATCAAACCCTGTTGAAAATGAGGCAAATCAGTGCAGGGGATGGGGTCTATGTCCCTCAAAGATTTCACGTTCATCTTTATTTTACGATTTCGGCTGTATTTCTTAACAGAATCAAACCAAAATTAACGCACGAATATTATGGGATAAGAATTTGTTCGTTTTCGAAGATGAGCGAAATCGCATTCTAAATGTATATTTAATTTACGCTATTGGCTTCATTTCTTCGCGGAATTAAACAAAAATCAATTTTTTTTAGGGTGTCATGAAGTAATGAGATGACCAATAATTTTTGAGAATGTAAAATGTGGCACGTTTTACACACAGCGATTCTTAACATACTGAAAATAAATTACTTCAGCTTCATTCTTTAATATATTTAGTTTACCGAGTAAGTTGGTAGAACGTTGGCTTCGCATTCGCGAAGGCGTGGGTTCGATTCCCATCGTCGACCTTCCTGACTGTGATTTTCCAGGATTTCCTCTCATTGAGCCGAACCAGTAAGGAATGGTCGAACAAGAAAACTGTCTCTCTTTCTCATTTGGTTCATCGACGACAAAGTGTCTCTCCGACAAACTGTATCGCATTCCTGAGGAGGGGCACTTTGACGGGTTCAATCAAACATGTCAAACTGTATCTCTTCTCATTTGGTTCATCGGCGACAAAGTGTCTCTGCGACAAACTGTATCGCATTCTTGAGGAGGGACACTTTCACGGGGTCAAACACGACAAACTGTCTCTCTTGTCATTTGGTTCATCGGCGACAAAGTGTCTCTCCGACAAACTGTATCGCATTCCTGAGGAGGGACACTTTGACGGGGTCGAACACGACAAACTGTCTCTCTTCCTCAATTTGGTTCATCGAAGATACATTTTGTCGCCGACAAACTGTCTCTCAAAATCAGGTCCACTTTTTCGTAGAGACACTTTGTCGGCGAGACACTTTGTCATCGTCCCAAAAATTCGCTAGTAGTTACCAACTTCTGTCGGAGCCTTCGTAACTCGAGACCACACTTCCTCAATGGATCTATTGACATTTCCACTTGAGGTGCTCTAAATAGCATTTGCACTTGGTAAATTTCACACAACGGTTGCTCATGATGTAAATAGGAACTCATGTGTGCGTCTCAAGTTGTTCGAACTGGCACTTGCAGTCAATTAAAGTGTGTAATTTTGGAGAGATATTGTCACCGACATTGACACCTATTGCAAATATCGGTTGCTCATAATGACGGCAATAACTTGTGTCCAACACACTAGATGCTCTAAATGCCATTTGATGCGCTTGAAATTACACACCAGTTGCTCACAAAGAGTTTGTGTCACACACAGATGCTCTAAATGCAATTTGAAGTTTCTTGGATGTCTCATAGATTACAAGAACTGGTCTCTAACTGTTATAGCTTTCAGTTCCTTTTTGCTCTGATAGTTGGTTAAAAAGAGAGGGTTAAAAAATAGGGAAGCATACAACTGAACTAACTCAAGGAAACACAGTGATGGCTTGCATTAATTTTCTGCGAGTGGTCCCGGATTCGATTCCCAGTACGAACTTTCGCGAAGTTAAGAAAAACTCTTTTAGATCATCTTTCCTGTATGGGACGTATCTTCTGTATGCTCTTATAGAATTTGGCAAATGTCAAGGCGACAACCCAAGACTGGTTCGTACTCCAATCCATTTTTTTCGATTTGTGTGCTCATTGGTCGGGGCTGATTATCTTAGGTATCAGGGCAGTCCATAAATATAAATTATAAAGTAGATAACCATGTAAGCATATCTTTCCTTTAGTTTCGTGTATGCAAAATCACGTTTCGAGATCATGTAAGAACTTTTTCACATTTTAAGTGCTACTAAGTGGTTGATAATTCTTTGTTCAGCGAGTATCAACATGTGAATGAATATATATTTAGAGTTTTAAACACCTTTTGTCTTGCATCCCAGGGTTGCCCATAGTGTGCCCCTTCTATAAAAAATAGTGTTTTTTTTTCGGGTGGGGCCAACTAAAAAACCCTTTTTAAAATCCAATATCGCGTTTCTTCATTATCTTACTTTCTGTATTGTTTCTTAGATGGGGAGAATTTTACAGAACAGAATATTATTTTTAAAATTGCACGTTAACGTTAAAAATCTGGATGAGATGAGTTCCCCAATATGCCCAAATTTCTTATATTTGGCACCTGTTATTCCCAAACAGGATATTTTGTTTTTGCAGGATAGGGTACAAATTGTGTGGTAATTGATTGGTCGTCTTTCTTAAAACTGTCATACACAGCGAATGTTTCTTTAAGAGAAAATCCTTTCCTGGAAAGTATGTTAACATGTTCGGAGGTAGGCGAATATCTTTGAATTTTCCTGGAGGCTTGTCACTATGTACCAGACATTATTAGTAGTTTTGAGAACATTTTCGAAGGAATTATTTACATATTTTCCGCCATCTTGGGGAGCTAGATTGGAAAATGTGTGATTCTGGCTCTTCCTCCTCGTCTTTCTAAAGGTGTGGTTAACGTCTCTTAAAACAGAAACTTGAATATAACGGAAATTTTTATTTTACCGTTCTCTTTTACTTTTTTTTACTAAATTTGTATAAACTAAAAAAAAATGTCAGAGCAATTGCTTTCATGTACTGAATTTGAATTTATGACCTTTAGGCAACTTAGGCTCAGGCCTGGAGAAAGAAGCGCAATAATCTGCAAAAGCCCTAACCTTACAGGTTATATCCCGGCATTCGGTTTGGTGGGAATGACGAAAAGCAGGGAAAACCTATGTCAGGATGACCGGTCGGAGCAGGGTTCGTGACCACGCTCGACCTACCCAATGCCGATTGGCAGGCAGACACGCTACCCCTACACCACCTGCTATAATAATAATAATAATAATAATAATTTTTATTATTATGTAATCAGTAGTACTTGAATATAAAGGAGACCGTAACATTTTCGGCCACAAAAGCCCAAGGGAATCTAAAAGAACCCGAAAAAGCCCAATTAAACCCGAAAAGCCCACATGGGCCCACTTTTGCTGTGTTCAACTTATGGTATACACACGGAATTCTGGTATAATCGATGCAAATTTCGTTGGTTCAGACGGAACACTGGCAGGAAACACAGGTGCCACTTTTACTTGTTCCAACTCCTGGTATACACACGCTTGTAAGAAGCATCAAGAGGAGGAGCCTACTTCTTCCAGGTATGTATGTAGTCTAAAGACGGAATTTTAATGCAGGCCAAAATACTTGGGACCAACTTTCGTTTTTTAGGGCTCTTGATAGCAATGCTATAGCTATAGCGCATTCATTCCCTCCGTGTCCAGAAATTAAATCTCAGGAACTACAAGATGTAGAGAGATCCTTGAGGTGTCGTTCGAAATGTCTTGACTAAACTACAGGACCCCTGGAACCGTCCTGATCGGTGCAGTGGTTCAGTGTTGCCAGCCTGTTTTCTAAAAATCAATTGTTCAAATTGCTTCCATTCAGTTAGACCTAGTTTGGTGAAAGTTAACATAAACATTATTCGACACAATATAAGAGAGAGCCTATGTTGCCAAACGACCTACTTACCTGTTTTCTGCAGCACCACACTGGGCATGAGCATTGTTTGACTCAATAGGAACATACTATGGATGTTCCCGCTCCCCAGGAAACATTTTGTAGCAGTTGGCAGCGCATGTAAAAAAAAAAAAAAAAAAAAAGAACCATAAGGCGTAGAAACATGCAAGAGGTGTTCGAAAAGAAGTCGAAGTGTATCGCAAAGGAAAGTGGTGATGGTGGAGGAAGGGGCGGCAGGGGGCTTTCCCTCCCGTTTACTTACATACAAAATTTTGATGTAAAATACTCTATGTGAGAGGTAAGTTTCTTAAAGAGCGAAGGGGAGGTCGGGTTGTACCCCGGACTACTTCCATCTAAATTCCCTAATAGTTGAAATTAAGCGCTTGTGTATGGGGAAAGGGGAAATGCGATAGCGAAAATGGTTCTCTCTCTTTCTCTCTCTCTCTCTCTCTCTCTCTCTCTCTCTCTCTCTCTCCAAGGAGAGCTGAATTGTCCTGATTGATGTAGCAGATCAGTATTGCCGACACATTTTAAAAAAATAATAAATTCAAGTTGCTTCCATTGAGCTGCACCTAGCTCCGCCAAACTTAGCATAAACATTATTCGACACAAGTACTGTGGATTTTCCCTAATCTAAGCATTGCAGTTGTCAGCGTTGAAAGCCTGTTTTATAAAATACTGTTTGCGTGTGTAAAATGCTATCAAGAGACCGGAGCCTTTGGGATTGGTAGTCGAATTGCAGCTCTAACTTGTTTTTCTGAGTTTCGAAGATTTGCATGTACGTGTCTTAGACATAGCTTGAAGGTAATTTTATACAATCGTTTTAATAATGTTGTGCATGAAACCTAGTTTGTGTACATCGTACCATCAGAAAACATAGGTGTCATTACGTCTAACAGTTTAATAAAATATTTCATTATCTTAATATTCAGCCTTTTTTTCCTGTTTGATTCAGTAAATCTCGGTCAGCGGCTGTCCTCATTCATGTAACTCCTGAAGAACATTTGATTTCATCTATCTCTGTATCTGTCTTGCGTTTGGTCGTTTTCTGAGTCTGTTCTTTTCTCTGGGAATCTGATGTAGGACACTTATCGTGCGTCTTCCATCCGTTTGTGCGAAAGCTGACAAACCTCCAAATGGACAGAAAAATATTTAGTTTTTTTTTTTTTTGTTCTTTACAACTTACATTCCTGTCAGTTGGAACAGTCTTCATCCATGGGTGTCGGTTGTGCCAATCGCATCTCCACTTCACTTTCTTCCAAACATCATCTGCCTTTGTTTGAGATCGAGTCTATTCATTTGCCTTCCTGACCCTCGTAATTATTCCTAGTATGCCTCTCGTTTGCTAAATGTGTTACTTGATGTACGTTCAGTATTCACGTTTCACAGTTGGGAAGTAATATTGTATCACACTTCGTGTACAGTCCTGATTATGTCTCCATGTGATTACCACCTGTTAAAGGACTTTTGGGGAGCGAAGCAGTTCAGATCAAATGAAGTGAAAAGCGTTGCTCTGAGATGGATTAAACAACAGAGCAAAGAATTCTACGAAACGGGGATGCAGAAGCCTCTAGAACACTGGAGAAAATGCATTGACCACTACGTAAAACACTTCGAAAAATCACTTACGTATTGTAAATAAATATTTATACAAGAAAGTATATAAGAAGATACTGACTGAAGGTAAAAAATGCATTATAACAAATTTATACAAAACGCTGCCAACAAATAAGATGACATGGGAAATTATAAAACGAGAATCCAGTAATATTGAAACTCGAACAAAAATATCGAATTAATTAATTCTAGTAATAATATTACTAACGACCCCAAAGAGGTTGCAGAATGTTTCAACAATTATTTTTCCAGCATTGGAATGTATGAACTTAATGAAACATCAGATTTGCTAATTCAAAACAGTAATAGCATTCCATTTATCTCCAATACTCTGTTTTTGACGCCCACTACCCCTCAAGAAGTCATGAGAGTAATAATGAAACTTAAGAATACCATGTCTTGTGGATGAAGTTCTGATGTCTGTGCTTAAAAAATCTGCACATATTATTGCATACCCTTTAGCACATATCATAAACGAATCATTTAAGCAAGGCATATTCCCACAGTATCTAAAAACAACCATAGTGAAACCCCTATTTAAGAAAGGGAATAAAAAACATTTTAAAAATTACCACCCAATATCTCTCACTTCTGCGTTCTCGAAAATATTAGAAACTGTGATTTGCGATAGAATTCAAAATCACTCGCATTTAACAAAGTGATATCTCATTCCCAGCATGGGTTTCTTCATGGAAAATCAACTCTAACGGCACTTTCAGATTTTCTTCAGGACATTTTACACGGATTAGATAATAAGAAAAATTCATTTGGTATTTTTTTGTGACTTAAGCAAAGCTTTCGACAGTGTTAACCACAACATTTTTACTAAATAAATTACATCGCTATGGCATACGAGGAAAGTGCTTATCCTGGCTAGAATCATATTTACTGAACAGAACCCAGATAGTTGAAATTAGTCATATTGACGAAAATATGGGTTTAATAACAAAATCAATTTCTTCCCCTGTAAAATTAAAAGTTGGAGTTCCACAAGGCTCGGTACTCTGACCGCTTAGGTTTTTAATATATATCAACGATCTTCCTCAACATATCACACAAGGCTGATGATATTCTTTATGCTGATGATACTAATGTACTTATCAAGTCCGATATGGCAAATCTTCCACAAAAAATCGACGCAACAGAATATCAATTGGAAAACTGGTTTCAACATAATAAACTAAAATGAAACAGTGAAAAAACGAAATACATTTGTTTTCATAAGAAGCGGCAAACGATCAGTGCTACACAGAAATTAAGCATATTAAATAAGGAAATTAAATGTTGTCAATATACAAAATTTCTTGGCGTAATACTGGAGGAAGAGTTAAAATGGAAAGAGCATATTGATATATTATGTGGTAAGCTCTCTTCAACCATCTTCCTCATTAGATCATTAGTACCAATTGTTAACAGAAATACTATATTAACGGTGTATCACGCCATGTTCGAATCATGGACATTTTGGGGGTACTCTCCGAATAGACAGAAACCCTTTATATTGCAAAAGCAAGCAATAAGAGCGATAACTGGCATGTCTAGACGTGCATCATACAAAAGACTATTTCGAGAATGAAATATATTAACTTTTTCGTCACTTTGTATATATGAAGTCCTTCTTCTGACATAAAATAATATTGAACATTTGAAGAGAAACTACAATAAACACGACCACTATACAAGCCACAATCAAGATCTGTCCCTACCCTATCACAAAACAACAATGTTCTCGCAATCCCAACTATATATGGGCATTAAATTATATAATGATCTACCCGTAAATATTACGCACGCTAAAGACAAAAACATCTTTAAAACACTGTTAAGAAAACTGCTTGTTGAAAAATGTTTTTATAGCGTGGAAGAATTTTCAGCGTAGGAATAAGTTGAAAACTATTATACCTAATATCAAACGTGTTCCTTGTATTCTATGTAAATATATACTCTACCATTGTATGAATTTCTTTTTAAGTATATTCTGTGTTCTTTATATTTTGTGCTAATTTATCCTTGTGCATTCACTGCAATATAAATCATTTTCTGATAATGCTATTATTTTTGTAAATATGTTTGTATTGTCTAGTGCGGTAGCATAGTGTACGTTATTTTCTTTGTAGAATTTGCGTTCGTTCTATTCTTTGCAATTCTATCTTGTTTATATATTTTATTGTATTCATTGTAACATGGTATAAGTTCATTGTAATAGTAATTCTTATATGTTATATGTAAGTATGGAATCTGGTCACCAGAATGAAAATAAATCAAAATCAAGAAGCACCAGACAAAGACAGTACACGAAATGGAAGTTTAGAAGTGACGGTATATTTCCCAAGATATAAAGTTTACATCGTTTTTTTTCTTTTCTTCAAAAATTGCCGAAACAAGAAAAAAATAAAAAGAAGTGCTGGGATAGCATACCGGTGTATATTGTCTTATTTCGAGCACTGGATAAAGGAAATAACTTATATTCAAAGATAAAAATAAACTGTCTTACCTCAAGTTTGAAGTAAGTGTATTGATAATCTGGTGACGGTAGCAGAGGGGCTAATTCTGGAGATGTCACAATCTTCTGTCTCGTCATCGTCGGTTGAGGTTGCACTTTCATCGGGGTCAGCCCCTAATTCGATCACAAATCTCTCAATTCCTTCTTCTACGAGGCCATCTCTACTCCAATATTGACCTTTCAGCTTCTTCACATGATCACATTCTCGTTCCCATTCCTCAGGAGTGATGAAAGATATCGCATCCCGCGTTATTTCCTCTATTTTATCTGCAGGCTGGTCAACGTTTCGTCCAGCAACAGGCTTTTTTATGATACTCCAAATTAATCCTGTCAGCGAGAGATTACAATGGTATGGTGGCAATCTTAACACAGTGTGGCCATGCTCTTTCAAAATATTGTCGACTACATATTCAGGTTCCCTTCGATAAACTTTAACCAGAACAAAAAGTTCACTCTTCGTCATGTCCTCCTCGAAAACAATATTATTTCTACGGAGCCAATCTTGTATATCTGCCTTACGCGAAGCAGTTGTGGGAACTTTGTTTCTGCATCGAGTGGTATGATGCATTATCGAAGCACACACCACCATTTGGGGGCAATCCGGGAATTTGTTTTTCACGCACCCATCGAAGGAAATTCTCGCCATTCATTTCGTCATGGTAGTCTATTGTCTTGCTTTTTGCCTTAAACATAAGAAGACCAACTCGTACGAACCCATATTCACCTCCTGCATGGACGATAACCCATCGCTGGCCTGCATGTTCATTTGAATACACATCCCCCCGCACATCCATCAGACTGCCAACACTTTTTCGCAGTATAATTTGCGTGAATAAAAGTTTCATCAAAGTTAGTTATTGGTTTTCCGGATTTTCGGTACGTTCGTATTTGCCGAAGGTAATGAGCCCTTTTAGCAACAATGTCCTCTTTTTCTAGAAGCAATGATCTCTTCTGTAGACATTTCGCGAAATGGAAACCTATGTCTTTTAAAATCCTTCTCAGTCTTTCTCACCCGGAAACCCGATTGCTTCACGAACAATGGGAAGTAACTTTCGCAGAGTTAGAACGCTTTTCTTATACGCATAGAACTCATGAACTTTTCGTCTTAAAATGCATTTCTGCATATCATCCAAAGAAATTTTCTGTGGCTTTCCTCTTGTGGATTTACCCGGCGTGGACAGGGGCTCTCCGGTGACCTCTGCTATTCGGCTTTCTCGACGAATTCTGTGAATGGTTGCTTCTGAAACTTCCGTTAATGCTGCAGCACGTTTAACTGCTTGTTCCCGGGGATGTATCCAATGTCCGACTGTCTTTTCTTTTTTGCAGAAGTTAATAACGCGCCTAATTATTTCTCTTCCCTCAGAATGAATAACATTTTTTTTTTTTTACCATTGTTTACTTAGCCATCAATCACAAACACTACACTTCCGTCTTCCACGCACAGGCACACACAAGTGCAAATATCTGACTGAGAATTGGCGACGTAGGTGTTTTTAACCCCTGTGACTTCAAGGTGGGTCTGTCGCATACGATCATCTCATTGGCTCCCCATAACTGCATACCACTGAAAAGGTGCTGCTAGCTTCGAAAAAAAAAATCCCAATATCTAGTTTCGCGTGAAGTAAAAAAAAAATGTCCTATTCGCTTAATATTCGTTCAGGATATGATATATACAAGATACCGTCCGGAACTACGTATTGTCTCTAAGTTCTAAATCAAAATATTAACTTCTATAAACGTAAGTCTACCAGAACAACATATGGAAACAAAAGTTAGTTGGAATAATTTAATAATGATACTGTCAACACAAACAAAAAATGTTCATATTTCTGAATGGAACAGACGTTATTGTGTTTCGAAACATCCCGCCAACCATTCTAATGCGCACAAAACTCTTCACTGCTGACGCGAAAAGCGTTCAAATGACTGCGATCGATATGCATACCGTACCGCGAAGAAATGTGTGAAAGCTTATATTAGATTTTTTAAATTTAATTTTTAAGGCCTTTACGCAACTTCGGCTCAGACCAGATGGATGATGATCAGATGAATTGGTGGTATGAAGGAAGTGAAAGGAAATGGCATAACCCCGAGAAAAAAATGCACGCACACGGTGGTTGTCCACCACATAGCTCTCATGGTATGAGCAGGGATCGAACCGACGACGACCCCTAGCACCAGGTGAGCGTTCTACCATTGAGCCACCGCGTCCCCAAGTTTACATTAAAAGAGGAACTCATTCTTATCGTCTGCGGCAGCAATCGAAAACTTTAGCTCACCCCGCTTCGATTTCTGTGCATGGCGTGAGAAGGAAGGAAGGAGAAGGAAGCAGGCGTGACTGGCCTTCATTTAAAAATACTTTCGTGACATCCGCCGGAACGGGATTAGAGAAAAACCTTTGTCAGGATGAGAGGGCCAGAGTTCCAATCTTGGAGCTCCCGAATGCAAAGCAGAAATTCAATGCCACAGTTGAAAATAAGGAAGTACAGTACTGAGTATCATTATATCTTCCGTTGTTCAACACGGGAGCAATAACCATTTTGAAAATACATTATTTAATTTGCCTCATTTTATTACAAACTAATGATGATCAACCATGTATTAAAATTATTATAGACATGAAACCACAACCAACAACAATTTTTTAAGTAAAGATAAGATAAAATGAATTTTATGGGCGGTAACAGCACTATGGCTTACGCCCGTCCCGATACGGGGAAGCCCCTTATCTTGGTCATGGCAAAATTTAGCTGTTAAATAAAATAATAAAAGAATATAAAAGATGAAGATGTAAAAGGTCTTCACAATCAGCGCACTGGTGTAAATGGCCAGAATAAAAACCAAGCCTGTAAATGGGCCTTTACAAATAAAACAAAACTACACTATAAAACGTAACAGCTAAGGAGCATAATCATATAAAATAAACGGAAATCATAAAAATCTTCAAAAACAAGTAAAAGATTACCGTTTAAGTTTGGGTTTATACCTAGGTTTCCCTTTTCTGCCAACGAGATTAAAATCTATATCCATCAGGTGGTCCTGAATCATGTCTGAAGCCAAAGATGAACTTGGTTCATCGATAGTATATGTAGACTCTTCCTGAGCTAACTGAGCAGACAACACGTTCGTCAGAGTCTTAATGCTTGTAGCGAGAGGCGAAGTTCGAACTAATTTCGGAACTTTATAGGGACTAAAAGTAGTCAATTTTTTAAGTATCCTCTGTGTAGATCCAGAAAACAGATGACGGTCAAGATATGGATGATGCAAAGTATAGAAAGGAACTGCAAAATCTATACTGTACGTGTTATACTTTATATCCCTTTTTGCATATGCAATCAGTGATTATGCCAGACCCCCCTGTTGGGGGTGTTTACCCCTAAATTCCCGACAACCCCCCCCCAACCAACTTAAAAAATTTTGCTGTGAAAAACCAATAGAAACCGTACAAAACTGCACTTACGCCATCCCAATTTCGACTTTACACTCCCCCAAACTGAAAATCCTGGCGGAAACCCTGATATGCATTCTTCAGAAAAGTAAAGAAGTAGGGGTCGAAGATGGGAATCAACATGAAAAAATGTAAAGACATCTTGAACAGACGAATTGCGTTTTATAAAATGAAGTTCGTTTCTGTTCTGTTCAAGTGAATAGTTTCTTAACTAATTATCTGCTTTCATTTCAACTGAAACCTAGATTCGAAATGCATTCTTCCTTTTGTATTGCTGACTACTTGCATTATTATTGAAAGAATTACGAGCTAAGAAGTAGTAGAAAGTAGGCCCAGTACCACATGAATATACCATCCATTACCACAAATATGCGAATAGAGACTAACTGTATATTGCAACACTGTTCCAACTCGCATTCTTTCCGACTGTCAAAGACATCTGAGTAGGGTTGTTCATCGGACTCGGACTGTCCGAAGTCCGGACGTTTTAGAGTCCGAGTCCGATTAAATGTCCGGACAGTCCGAGTACGATTTCGGCCGGTCCGAGTCCGAACTTAAGTCCGATTTCGGACGGTCCGAGTCCGAATAGAAAGTCCGATTTCGAACAGTCCGAGTCCGAAGAGTACGATTTCGGACAGTCCGAATTCGGATAGTCCGAGTCTGATTTTCTAGCAAGACAGGTTGAAAAGAAACCTCCAGTTTTTTTTTCATAAGAGGG
>JAGDQP010052678.1:0-13731 GCA_022664845.1 Lepisma saccharinum | reverse complement strand
CCAAACCATCTTCACGCCAACCATCACTCTGTACCGCACAGCTCTTCACAATAGAATTGAACATCTCTCCACTAATCAACCACCTCATTTACAACCAAACACTCAGCACCATCTCGAAGATACACTTCTTACATCACCCATCACAGCTAATGATATTCAAACAGTCCTTCATTCGAAATGCAACACAGCTCCAAGATTTGACAATATAACATACAGGCTTATCAAATCAGCTCCCCTCATTGTTCACACACTATTGGCAACAGTCTACAATTTCATACTTCGAACAGGCTATTACCCTCAGCACTGGAAAGTCTCCAAAACACTTCTTTTCATCAAACCAAACAAACCTCCTAGCAACCTTTCATCATACCGCCCTATCCAGCTAACATCATGTCTCAGTAAAATCTTTGAAAAGATCCTGGTCCGTCGCCTTCATGAACATCTCAACGAACACCACTTACTACCTATTCATCAAGCAGGCTTCCGTCCCCAAATAAGCACATTAGATCAACTTCTCCGTTTAACCAACGCTATCACCAATCATTATAACACTTCATGTTTACTGTTTTTGACCTGGAGAAAGCTTTCGATAGAGTCTGGCACGCGGGACTAATCTACAAACTTCATCCCTTTAATCTTCCTGACTCTTATATTCGTCTCATATCCTCCTTCTTATCTACAAGACTCACGTACATCAACATTAATTCTACTCTTTCTCATCCTATTTTTCTCCATTGTGGTGTACCTCAAGGTTCTGTTCTTTCACCCTTATTATACATCATGTATGTTTCAGACATGCCTCCACTTCCACCACAGATATCATTATATCAGTATGCTGATGACACAGCCTTTCTTACAACTGGAAACACCATTCATGCCATAAACACAACCCTACAACCTGCTGTCAATACCTTCACAAACTGGTGCACAAAATGGAAATTGACTATAAATGCACAGAAAACACAAGCACTCATCATTCTTCCACCTCGCTGCCGCTCTCGTATTCGCCGCAATCCCAATCTTTTTAACATCACAGTAAATGAAACTCCTGTCCGACATCATCCTCAGGCCACATATCTAGGCGTCATCTTCGATACAAAACTATCTTACAAACCGCATATGCAGAAAATTCGTAAACAGGCTACACAACGTCTTAATTTACTGAAACGATTGGTGGGTACCTCATGGGGCTTACATACTCCGACTGTCATCAAAACGTACAAAGTTTTCATACGCCCTGCCTTAACGTATGGTCACACCAGTTGGATCGCTGCTCCTAATTAACTATATAACCGCCTTGCCATTTCCGAAAGACATGCTCTGAGATTGGCCTACCGAATCAAACTTCCTTCTCCAACTGCAGACTTATACCAACGGATGGACTTTCCTCGAATCACAGAATTTCTTGAAAAACTCCGCACAAAATACACCACAAAGGCAATAGCAGAAGGAAACCCACTATTTCTTGATACTTTCCAACTAGACGCTATCCACGACTCTCACCTCCAAAATATACCTATACGCCATTGCAGCACTTACTTACCATATATTCTCATAGCCTAGACAATAACGACCCTCTTCAACCATAACTTGCTATATATCACCCAAACCATCTTCCACCGCACGTTTATCCATCGCAGCACTAGTGTTTCATCATTGTTTCTAACAAGGGTTTCATTTGTCTCACATCAGCTTCGAGCAGCCCCGAAGCAGAAGATATCCCAACATTTGTCTCTCTAACTCTCTAATAGTGTTTGTCTCGTGAAAGTGCACTGCATACATTTATCACGTCACCCATTACCAAACATTTATATCATCTCAATATGTCATTCATAATATATGCCTCTCTTTCTTATTCTTAAATATTGCATTTGGTTCGTTTTGACTTCACATATAGCCTATACACTGTTTATTTCCATTGTCATTCTATAAATAATTTTGTCCGTTGAGTCTTTTTGCTAAATATATATATGTTTTGACATTACATGGTATCTGGTATTTGTTGTGTGTTATTCATCACAGGACGGAACAACGCCATAAATGTCGTTGAGGATTGGAAGCCAGGAGACGCCAAGTAATCATAACTATACACTGATGCCAAAATTGATGACCCAAATAAAATTTATGAATAAAGATAGCCCAAATTCCCAAACTGCCCACTATAATAAACTGAAAACCCACTTTCAAATAAATCCTCTACCCAAAGAAAGGGTGTACCCCTTTGACTGGTTTTGACGACGACAAAAAAAAAATAATTAGCTTACATATGGCTTCACAGCGTGGATCACAGCAGCAGAATTCTATTATGAGAAACTAAAAGTCCTTGAGCGTCACGCTTTCCGAGTTGCTTTACGGATTAAACTGCCCAGCCCGACTAGAGAACTATACGACCAAGTCCCGTTTGACAACATCCTGCATCACATAGAACAACTACGATTAAAATATACAAGCACAAGATTTCAAAATGACCATCCACTACTCGTGGATACTATCCAGACTGACATAAGCTTTAATCCGAGACAGTTAATCATCCAAACACCACTTTCTTTACTAAGTACAATATACAAAAACTCCATCACTGCCGAACACGAGGATTACGAGATAGCAGACGCACTTTCAATTATAGACTGCCCACAATATATAGCATCTTTCAAGGTACACTAAACAAAATTAAACAAAACAACATAAATAAAACACTTCAAAATTTAGACAATAAATTTGCCTACAGGCAACGAGCAATACATGGAAAGCGACAATAATCACAACAGAAACAAAAGCAAGCGATGAAAGAAGTTATTAAAGAATCACATAGAACAGCGACTTTATTATAAAAGACTAATGCTTAAATTCAAACTCATCCCGAAATGAGGGCGTAACCCTCGAGAGGGGCTAACCCAAGGGTTAGCAGCAAAAAAAAATAATTAGGCAAATTGTAAAAAAAAACTTTAAAGGCTCTGATATTTCTATTTCTCAGCATCCGATCTCTACAAACGCACAAACCCATATTTGAAACTCTCCTACTCGAAGAACAGGTCAACACATTCATACTCAATGAAACACACCTCAAACCATCTGACAGCTGTAAAATATCACGGTACCACATGCTTCGTCATGATAATACACATGTAGCACAGCGAGCTAACGGAGGAACAGCAATTGGTTTCTCTCCAAAAATCGCCTATCGACAACACAATCCCGACATACCCCACTTACCAGAACACCTCATTACTACCATCTATTATCAACAGCTATATATTACCGTTGCCACCATCTACATTAGACGTCACCAGCCTATCCAAATTCATTCCTTACCTACATTTCTAACAACCTTAAAAATTATATCATCATGGCAGATATCAATATACAGAGTAGAACGGACAAAGAAAAATCCGATTTCTACGACTTCATAAATCTTCAAACTACAGGTATTATCCACCAAATTTCGAAACCAACACGACCATGTTCTAACACAACCCCCGACGTAGTTATAACATCAATGAATATTAGTCCCAAATGTATAATAGAAGTTCTGGATCTCATAGGCAGCGATCATGCACCGTTTAAGCTCACACTACAGTAAACAAACAATAACAACAATTTCTCCAATTTACAACCCAGAACAAGCTTACGCTTCGACCGGGCCGATTGGGATCAATATCGGCAATTTATTCAAACGCGAATAGAAACACTCGCCCCCCCAGAAACAGAAATCGAACTAGATCATTCCATTGATACTGTAGCTTCTACTATCCAACAAGCTTCCGAAAAATATATTCCTACCAGTCAAGCAAACAGTTTTCGACCCAACCTACCTCCACAATACCTCCCACTCATCAAACGCTCCAGAGAGCTCTACAGAGATTACCAACGAACATGGAATCCAGACTCTCTCAGATTACATAGGCAGATACAGAGAACCGTTCAGAACTACCTAAAAGCATATAAATTACAATGGGTAAAAACATGTAACACTCTGGCAGAAACGGCACACCCTACAAAATACTGGAAACGGTTTAATATACTCACCGGCAAATATTCTAAACCACATTACCCCTTACTGCATCACGACCAAGCACTGCACACCGACAAAGATAAAGCTGACGCCTTCGCCGACCACTATCCCTTTCAATCCTTTTCGACACCATCCAGCAGAAAGAATCAACATAGCCTCCCCTCAGCTACAACCAAATCACAACCATATCCTTCCAGATCATACTCTAACTCTACCCATAACACAGAACGAAGTCATACAAACCATCGCCGCCAAAAGAAACACAGCACCAGGCAATGACAAAATCACATACCGTCATCTTAAAGAATCTCCAATCATTCTCCTCAATTTCCTCGCTTCCATCTATACATTTATCCTTCGAACAGGTTTCATCCCTCCCGATTGGAAAACTTCTAAAACATTAATGTTCCTGAAACCTAATAAAAACCCCAATTCCGTCTCTTCCTATCGACCAATCCAGCTAACTCCAACCTTGGAAAAGATCCTTGTCCACCGCCTACATACGCACCTAAAACTCCACAATCTCCTCCCTTTGCACCAAGCCGGATTTCGACCCAACTTTAGCATTTCTGACCAACTACTTCGCCTTACAAACCAAATAACCATCCACTACAATAAATCCCTCCCCTCCTGCCTTACCCTCTTTGACCTAGAAAAAGCATTCGATAAAGTTTGGCACCGAGCACTCTTATACAAGCTAAATTTCTTCCAACTACCCGTTTCCTATCTCCGTTTCATTTTCAACTTCATCTCCACTCGTCTAGCCTACATTAGTATCAATAATAGCCTTTCCCACCCCATATTTCTTCATTGTGGTGTTCCACAAGGATCCGCTCTATCACCACTCTTATATCTTTTGTACGTAGCAGATCTCCCTCCGCTTCCTCCAAACATACATCTAT
Organism: Lepisma saccharinum; assembly: GCA_022664845.1. Classification (NCBI taxonomy): domain Eukaryota; kingdom Metazoa; phylum Arthropoda; class Insecta; order Zygentoma; family Lepismatidae; genus Lepisma; species Lepisma saccharinum. Next base: position 8,817 of record JAGDQP010052678.1, on the reverse strand, counting down.
TTCAATATGCAGATGACACCGCCTTACTCGCACTAAGTAACACTATCTAACACATTAATAGAACCATGAACGAAGCAATCACCATCTTCACCTCGTGGTGCAGTAAGTGGGGTCTTAGAATCAACTCACGGAAAACACAAACGATCGTCTTTTTACCCCCTAAAAACGATCCCGTATCCGACGCAATCCTGCTCAATTAAATCTGACAGTACTTCATGAAAACATTACGCCCACTAAAACAGCAACCTATCTAGGCCTCACTTTCGATGAACACCTTACCTGGCGAACACACCTCCAAACGGTCATCAGTAAAGCCAAAAGCAGAATAAACCTCCTCAAACGTCTGACAGGTACAACTTGGGGCCTAAAACCACACACAGTTCTCAATACATACAAAGCATTCTTACGACCAATTCTGACATATGGATATACATCACGGATCAACGCAAACCCCGCCATCTACAACAAACTTCAAATCCTGGAAAGACACGCCCTTCGCATTGCCTATCGAATTAAACTACCCAGTCCAACACAAGAGCTCTACAATAAACTAACATTCCCCCATTTACTCTATCACCTAGAATCGCTACGTTTAAGATACACACGTAAGCGCTTCGACACTCAACACCCACTCTTTACCGATATTATTCGCACACAATTAGAACACGACAGACAGTTCACTGAAAATACACAACTTTCTACACTTCTAACGATATACCATTACACGCTTCCTCCCGATCACCCAGACGAACCATTCATCTCACAATTTCACCGACTCCATCCGCCTCATTGTGTCTCACCGTCATATATTGCACAGTAACCATTTCGAACGTATAGGGCCCATCTGTCTCCATCATGGCCTAGAGCAGCCCCTAGGCCGGAAGATTATCATTCATTTGTCTTAAGTGTGTCAAAGTGTTGTGACGTCGACCGCACCTCACATCCATCCTTTCATGCACCATCACATTATCATTTACTTAATATTCCCACCATTTAAATGATTATGAGGAAAACTCATAATTTCCTATGATGAGAAATAAATAAATAAAGTGAAAGATAAACTAAAACCACATAGACCTTCCACCTCTCAAAAACAAAACCTTAATTCCATCAACTTCCCATCCCAGATAGAGGGTGTAGCCCTTTGGGGGAGATAGGTTCGGCTATCATTAAAAAAAATCATTAAAAGCATAACTAAACCTAGCCTAACATTGATTCGTTAGCATAGTTTCGAGGACTTCTTGTAGCATGCGCACGAAAGAGATTATTACGTACATGGTCGATTTAGGATTGACGGCAATTTTCATTGTCGGAGGGTGCAGTTAGTTCGAGGAGCAGTTATTGCACAGAGACTGATCATTTCATCAATCATTTTTTTTCTCGTTTTTACCTTCCTTTTGTTTTCAAGGGCTTCGGCCCCCGGACAGACGAACAATATGTCGGACGGCAAGCACCCCGGACTCCCGCAAACTGTTCCAACACCTGGTCCATGGCGCACTGTTACTGGTAGGAAATCACGAATAGACAATACAGCAACATCTCGCTCTCGGTCCCGCACTCCGGTCAACTCCATAGATAGAAAACCAAGTACTTCACCACCACCTAAGAAACAACACTTCCAAACAAACAGCGATAGTGATAACGATTCTGATCAAATGACCTTTGAAGACTCTACATCAGTAAACAGTACAACTATACATTCTTATCTTCTAAGCAAGTATGACTCCAAATTTCAGAATGCCAAGCAAATTCTCATGCAACTCTGTAAATACGTACCACGCCAAACCATTACTCAAATCATACCTACACAAAACGGGATGATCATCAAATCACCGGATCCGAACCTAGCGACATCTATACGTAACAAATTCACTCTGGAAATCTTTGGTCAATCTGCAACCATGACTAGATTAAACGATAAACGCACTAAACAACCACCCCCACCACGTAAACCACCACTTCTCTTTGTTGTCATCTGCGGTGTAGATCCTTCGTGGACTGATGAGGAAATTACGGAAGAGCTCAAACAGGAGGAGTCTGAATTTTCTAAAGTAATGCGAATCAATTGTCAAGCTGGTCCTACTTATCTTGTAAGAGTACTTACACAATCACACGAGATTATAGTTAACGACCTCCTCACACTACGCGCTTATATCTACAGAAAAAAACACCGTGTAGAGCCTTCCCGCACACAACCACCAATGCCCATCAGGTGTGAAAAATGCCAAGTTATAACTCTCACTCCACAAACCAGTGCACAAACCAACCAAAATGTGGATACTGTTCCGGATCACATTCTACTCGTCAGTGCCATAACATGCAGTCACCACCAAAATGCTCCACCTGCCAACAAAACCATCCCACCTATAGCTATCAGTGTAAGGCCCGACCTCAACCCGAACCAACGAAACCAGACCTTGTAGTTCCACTTAGAATCCATGATCAAACCCACGACATGACCAATGCTCAAGAGAAACACCCCATCCTCATCTAACCCATAACTGTTGATCAAATGTTATCATTCATCACCTTTACGCTCCAAAATATCCAACCAGCGCATCGTTCACATATACTGCAACAGATTCAAACTGCAGCCAAACAAGTATTCCAAGTCACTTTTCATGCCACATACTCAGGACCATACGTTCCTTTCGTCGCTTCACCTTCCATAAGTCCAGATCCATGGGAAACAACAAGCAAACACAACTGAATATGGATATTGTAATATTATTCTTGAACATTAGCTCACTCAGTATTCATAAGCCATTATTTGAAGCCTTATTGCTGGAAGAAAAAGCACAGGCTTTTCTCCTAAATGAAACACACCTTCCACCACAATCATCCTGTAAATTCTCTGGCTATAAATTCATTCATGAGGCAAGCAATATTCCGGCTTTACGAGCTAATGGAGAGGCAACGCTAGGTTTCAAACCATCAATACCTCATCGCATCCATTCTATTCCACTACTTGTATTACCAGAGCATATCCTTACCACACTATACTTCAAAAACCTATATGTAACCTTAATCACCATCTATGTTCGTCCAGGCCATCCCATACCATTACAATTTTTTCAGTATATCTCCAATAACTTCAAAACATTCGTAATTATGGCAGATATCAATATTCATAGTAGATCCGATAAACAGAAAAACCAGTTCACCAACTTTATCAGCAACAATACGAACGGCACACTACAACAATTAACCAAACCTACCAGTCCGATTACACAAACTACCCCAGATATAGTCATCCTTTCCCCTAACCTCATCCAACGCTCTCACCTAGAAGTCCTGGATACTGTAGGAAGCGACCATGTACCCATTAAACTTCCTCACACCGTCAACCATCCCAACAACCTGACCTACCCCCACCAAGAACCATCACAAGATACGATCTCGCCAATTGGAACCAGTACAGAAATTTCATCAACGACAAACTGCTGAACGTTGAGGAACCCACTAACGAGGAAGAACTGTACCAGACGCTACAAACCATCACCGAAACCATTCAGACAGCTTCAGCACAGAACATACTAACATCTACAACAACGCCATACAAGCCGAAATTACCACCGGAATATCTCGCATAGGTTAAACGCTCTAGACAAGCCTTCCGAGACTACATAAGAACTCGAAACCCGGCAGCTTTGCAACTCCATAGGCAACTACAGCGATCAGTTCGAAACTACATAACAGCATACAAACTTAGACAATGGGTGAAGACCTGTAACCAACTCCGAGACACAGCACATCCGACGAAATTCTGGAAACGTTTCAACTTCCTCACTGGAAAAAAGACAACTACAACATACCCATTGCTTCAAGACAATCAACCGATTCAAACTGATCAGGAAAAAGCCAATGCCTTTTCAAAGTATCTACAGGAAATCTTCACACCTCAGCAGAATATCATCGCCAGGTCACATCCGGTGAATACACTCAACATTACATCACCAGAACTACAACCAAACTCAGATCATCGTCTCAGGAATGACAAACCTCTCACCGCACTTATCACCGTCGAAGAAATAGTCAGCACCACCGCTCGAAAGAAAAATACCCCTCCAGGCCAGGACGGTATCACATACCGCCATATTAAGGAAGGACCTTATCACCTACTCCACCTTATAGCAGTCATCTACAACTTTGTATTGCGATCAGGATACATACCAGCAAAGTGGAAAACCTCTAAAACCTTAATGTTTCTCAAACCCGGCAAGCCTCCTGACAAAATAAACTCTTACCGACCCATCCAACTCACTTCCACCCTAAGCAAGATCTTTGAACGAATTATAGTGAAACGCCTCCATATCCACCTACAAGACCGAAACCTTTTACCAACACACCAAGCAGGATTCCGCCCCGGCTACAGTATCCAGGACCAACTATTCCGTCTTTCCACTCATATCACCAACCATTACAATACATGCAAACCGTCATGCCTCGTTCTTTTTTATTTGGAAAAGGCTTTCGACAAAGTATGGCACGCAGGACTTATCTGGAAACTACTTAGCTTTCATCTACCAATAGCATATATCAGATTCATTTACAACTTCCTTACTGAACGTCTCGCATACATCACCATTAACCACACTAGCTCTTTTCCCATATTTTTACATACAGGAGTTCCACAAGGATCAGCACTCTCCCCATTACTCTACATAATGTACTGCACAGACCTTCCACCTTTACCAGCATCTGTTCACCTTTATCAATATGCAGATGACACAGCCTTTTTAGTCACAGCTCAAACTATTCAGCAAATCAACCGTGCCATGCAAACAGCAATCGACACATTTACCAACTGGTGCTCTACTTGGAAACTTACAATCAATGCTGATAAAACACAGTCAATAGTCTTCTTACCACCAAAACAACGTTCCCGTGTGCAACGAAACCCTTCGAACCTTCATCTTACAGTACACCAAACACGAATCAAACCATCACACACGGTCAAGTACCTAGGCATTGTCTTTTATTATCATCTAACATGGAAACCACATCTAAAAGAGATTACCACAAAAGCTTATAACCGTCTAAATCTCCTTAAAAGACTTACAGGCACAACATGGGGTCTAGCGCCAACCACTATCATCAATACGTACAAAGCATTTCTAAGACCTGTCTTAACCTATGGGCACCCAGCTTGGCTTGCAGAATCATCCTCATTCTATAATAAGCTCAAAATTCTCGAACGACACGCATTCCGTATTGCTTACCGAATCAAACTCCCCGGCCCAACAGCAGACCTTTACGCAAGAGTCACTATACCCAATATACTGTTTCACTTAGAAACCTTACGCACCCGCTACATCACAAGTCGTTATGAAAATTACCACCCACTGTTGTTAGACACGTTATACGATAACGCCACGTACCATGCTCAACCTCGCCAGCAGCTAATCGACAATCCACTATCACTTATTCTCAGTATCTACCTTTCCTCTCTTCCCCCAAATCATCACCACATTACAGAACTCACATCACTCGCCACTCCGCACCCGCCTCATCACATCCATCACGTGCACAGTAATCCATCAAATACTAACAGGGCTCCCATTGTCTCCCATCAGCGTCCCGTGTCGCCCCGGGGACACAAGATAACATTCATTCGTCTACACTAACTTCCCTGAATGTTGTGATTGTGGCGTGCAAGCACTTTCTGAATTCATTTTTTTATATCATTTATCATATACATATTTTAAGTTTCTTATAATCCCACGTAAGTGAATGGTTACGATGCAAAATCGTAACGATCCAAATTTGGTAAATAATAAAGAATAATGAGCTCCTTAAAACCTCGTAGACCAGCTCCAACTCATCCATCCCGCCTTATCCCTCAAAGCTTTTCCCATAAAAAGAGCGTAACCCTTTCAGTGGGTGTTGCCATGGCTTCACCATGGCAAATTGTAAAAAAAATCATTAAAGGATATCGGCCTCAGACTCTTTTTACGAACGCCTAAAAATCATTGAAAGACACGCCTTACGATTAGCATTCCGAATACGACTTCCCTCTCCTACAGCTGCACTTTATGACAGGATTACTTTCCCAACAATCCTCCAGCATATTGAACACTTACGCAGAAATTAATTATCACACGCATACACACTGGCAACCCACTACACATGGATACCCTACAACTGGATGCTGCGATGGACACACAAACCCAATATCTACAGACTCCACTCCAACATCTTCTCACCATGTACTCAAATACATTAGACGACGATGATCCTATAAAAACTGATTTCGACATCTATCATCCTGACCATCTATCACCACATATCTACCCATCTGTGCACGAGTAATTCATTATTACTAACTTGGGCCTCATTTGTTCCCATCAGTCCTGAGTAGCCCCAGGACAGAAGATGGCCCTACATTCGTCTTTCTAATACAATGTTCCGTGATTGTCTCGTAAATAATGCACTTCACCACATCCTTCATCTCACCTCATTAATATTCTATAGCATTCTGGTACAGACCTATTTAATCTTTGTTACTCTTATAGTTCTTATTAATATACTTTCTGCATGCACGTTTTCTAAATCATCTTATAACTAATGTAACCTGATCGTGAATACGTACGATTGCAATAAGAGTCACAATAAAGAAATGAATGTTCCCAACAAATGATGAAGAAATGAAAAAAAATGATGATGAAAAATGATGTTAAATAAAGAAATAAATAAAGATTTCCCACACCCTCTTAGACCAACAAAAATCCTTTTCTCACCGATCCTATCCCTCCTCTTAACCTGAAGAAAGGGCGTAACCCTTTGCCGGCTGGAATCCTTAAAAAAAATCATTAAACATCTTATTGGGGAGACACCAGTCAAAAAACGTTACTGGTGCTGAGCAATTAAAAGATACACCGACTCCGTAGTTATTTAAGGGTTACTATTGGTATTACTGTTATAGGCTATTTATCTGGTTTACGAGTTTGGTTTACTAGTTATATAATTTATAAGGTACTGGTATAAGGATTCTGACACAAGCTATTACTAAGGACTCTGATTTTGGTTAACGATTGGTATCGATGTACTCTTCTATATTCTGACCTTGCTATTTCTCTGGAGTTCGATTTTGGCTAACTAAGGTTCTAGATCATATATTCAGACTTTGGCTATCCTTTGGACTTTGATTTTTGTTACATATAAAATTTACTTCATTTTAATATCTGTTACTACACTATATAGTGCTCAGCTTATATTCAATTAAGCATTTGGACTGATCTCACCAATGACGACACCTGGCTCACGAAAAATGGAAGGTGCAAAGGCTAGCAACATACCAACAGGTCACATCGGTTTACCTCAGGTCGTACTTGGCCCTCACCAGTTATCCGGAGCAGAAAACGAAAGATGGAAACGAAATCACACCGATCGCGATCATGGTCTCCTGTCCAGTCTAAAAGACAACATAACCTAAGTGAATCTTCAACGGATAGTACAAATATTCACATGGAGCTCGATAGTGGAAACCAAAACGTATCCAATACACAACAGATCTTCAATTTCATGCTGTCCAACTATGACGCAAAATATCAGAACTACAAACAAATATTCTTACAACTGACCAAGTACATTCCTCGAACATCAATAACCCAGATAGTTCCTACCAGAAACGGTTACATACTGAAGTCAACAGATCCTAATCTTATGAAGACTATCAGAGACAAACACTCTTTCGAAATCTTTGGTAAGAATGCAGTAATAAAACAACTTGATCAACGAGGTCCGAAACAAATGCCACCACCACGATCACCGCCGGCATTATCTGTCGTAATTAAAGGGATCCCGTCTGACTATACTGACAACGAGATTCAGGCTGAACTAGAAGAAGAAGGCTTTTCGGTGATAAAATGCATCAGGATTATGTGCAGAGAAGGCCCAACCTTCATGGTACGGGCCCTCTCAAAGTCGCAAGAAACCATCGACGACCTCCTGATGAACGGAGCACAAATATACGGTAAGAGGCATAGAGTCCAACCGTCGCAAACACCACAACCACAACCAATCAGATGCGAAAAATGTCAGACCTATAATCAACATACTACTGGCAAATGTACACAACAGCCTAAATGTGGATTCTGCAGTGGGCCACACAACACCCGGCAATGCACAAATCTGGCACAAACACCAAAATGCGCACAATGTAACGAGGCCCATCCTACATACAGCTATAAATGTAAGGCAGAACCACCAGTGCAAGAAGAAAAATCTAACCTCGTGCCAGTCCGAACACACGAGAAACTAGACCAGGCTACCTCCACATCTACAGAACCAACATCGGTGGACAACCCAGTAACAATCGAACAAATGCTAGCCTTTGTAACAATGGCCTACAAAATATTCACCCGTTTCTAAGACCACACATTCTGCAACAGTTTCAATATGCAGCAAAAGCTACCCTACAAGTCAATTTCAATGCTACGTATTTAGGTCAATATGTACACTTTCATGCAACGCAACTGGCAAGCCCCACATAGATCCATGAGGAACAAGCAAAATCATACAATTTTCTACATGATGGCATTAGCTTTCTTATTTCTAAACATCAGATCAGTAACACAGCAGAAAATCCTACTTGAACAACTGCTACAGGATGAACAAATAAACACATTTATGCTAAACGAAACTAACCTAACAGCCAAGATGCACTGTAAAATTGGAAAACAACAAATATTAAGACACGACAATAAAGCCGCCACACAAAAGGCAAGCGGTGGAGTACTACTGGGATTTCAGCCGATAATAGCATACCGAAGACACCAACATAACATAGCAAATCTACCGGAGCACCTAATAGTA
>JAGDQP010052676.1:0-13732 GCA_022664845.1 Lepisma saccharinum | reverse complement strand
GAATTATTGTTACCTGTTGGCAACTCATCCCATTTGTGGTCCTTTTGACCCATCTTTACTTGGAAGACTTTCTGGGAATCCCCTACTTCCTTTGGGGAATCCCTTGCGCCCTGCTTGTAGAATTTTCCAATATGCATTTTTGGATAGCCCGGGTATGACTTCCTCTAATTTACTCTAAACCGCCTACTCTCCGATTTTTCGTCTTCGCAATAATCCACTCTGAAGTTCATTTTCCCACGCTTTCGGCAGGCTGTAGCTCCGTAACGCCTCGGAATTTCCCCCCCGTTGCTTGGACCTTTTTTCTTTATTTTTCACTGTACTATCACCTCCCAAAGTTTGTCGGTCCGTAACCTTACCACCCTGTATAATATTTAATGTCCATCTAGAAGTTTCCACTGGAGATGTTATCTTATTTGTAACTATTTAATAGAACTTGCCCCATCCCACAGTGAATATTAACTTAAATTTTCTGATTTTTTAAAAGATTTTAAGTAATGATTATGAATTCTAAAACTTGTCTTCTTTTCTCCCCTCCTCCTCCTTTAAGTCCTTCTACTACATAACAAAAGAGGACAGTGTTAATTTAACACTTTTCGGAATCCCAGGGTAACTACCACTTATTTGTATTAAATCAGCACAACAGACGGTGATGATTTCGGTGATTCTACACAACGGATGTGTTGTCAAGGTTCGTTCAACACTTTACACTGCAGCCAATATGACACCCTTCATTGTGTTGAATCAGCATTGACAACACACCTATTGTGTTGAATCACATACATCACCACCGTTTGTTGTGCTGATTTAATACAAATAAATGGTAGTCACCCTGGGACTCCGAAAAGTGTTGAATTAACACATTCATTTTATAGTGTGTTATTACTACTACTACTCTCACTACCACACTTGGTAGTAAACCCCACCAAGTTGTCTGAGGCTAAAGATAATAGATATATAAGGTTCTTCCTTGAAATCTAGCTAAGCAAGAACAATCCAAAGACCAATACCATAAACATATGATAATAATTAGAGATTTATAAGGAAATATTTTCCAAATTAGAATATTGAAATTGGCCTCCATAAATAACGCATGTTTGTTATGTTCCTGTGCTCTTGATATTATTGTAGGGGCATCTATATGGAAAGTACAATATGTAAAATACTTCTGGTATAAGATTAAGTAAATTTTCACCACAAAGAGCGGTCATAAATATTCGACTCCCTCTTATTTAAAACCTATAATTAATTTGCTTATATCTCGTGTAGTAAAAAGTAATACATTATTTTGCCAATAGATGGCTTCAGTGATCTGTAGCTCGCGTTGTATAAGTCCGATCGGGTTCAACGAGATGGCGTTCAAACGATGAGATTGCGTGCTACAAACACTGTTCAGATAGTTGTGATGAGTTGACTCAGTGTTGTGTGAGCGCGCGTCAAAATGGACAATAGCAAAGAGAAAATACGCTATATTTTACAGTTTTTCTTCGATAAAGGCGAAAACGCAAGCCAGGCGACTGCAAATGTGAATAGTGTTTATGGTCCTGATACTGTAACAGCCAATCACGAGCAATTTTGGTTTCGTCGATTCCGTTCCGGTAGTTTTGACGTCAAAGATGTACCACGCACTCGAAGGCCAAGTGTCGAAAATGTCGATAAAATCATGGACATTGTCGCGTCCGACCGTCATGTAAACACTGTTTCGATTGCCCAAGAGCTAAACATTGCACAAAGAACCGTGTGGAACCATTCGCATAAGGCTGGATACACAAAGAAGCTTGATGTATGGGTGCCACACGAGTTAACGCAAAAAAACCTCATGGACCGAATTTCCATCTGCGAATCGCTGCTGAATCGCAACAAAAGCGACCCATTTCTGAAGCGGTTGGTGACTGGTGATGAAAAGTGGATCACTTACGACAACGTCACGCGAAAACGGTCGTGGTCGAAGCGCGGTGCGCCGGCGCAAACGGTGCCCAAGCCAGGATTGACGGCCAGGAATGTTTTGTTGTGTGTTTGGTGGGATTGGCAGGGAATTATCTACTATGAGCTGCTCCCCTACGGCCAAACCCTTAACTCGGAACTATACTGTCAACAATTGGACCGTCTGAAGGCAGCAATCGCCCAGCTTTGGCCAATAGGAGAGGCACTGTGTTCCACCAGGACAACGTCAGGCCACACACAACGATAGTGACTCGCCAGAAGCTCCGGGAGCTTGGTTGGGAGATTCTTTTGCATCCACCTTATAGTCCGGACCTGGCACCGAGTGATTACCATCTGTTCCTGTCCATGGCGAACACGTTTGCTGGTGAAAAATTCGCTTCAAGAGAGGCTTGTGAAAATCGACTGTCTCAATTTTTTGCCAACAGGGCATCATGAGAGAGGCATCATGATATTACCTTCCAAATGGCAACACGTTATCGAACAAAACGGCGCATATGTGACCTAAATCGGATCATTCTAACTATGGTAAGTCAAGCCTTCAATGTCATGCAAAAATAATGGATTACTTTTTACTACACCAGATATTTGATAAATTGTTTGCTGTATGTTTTTTTTTTTTGTGTGTGTGTGTTCTTATCTGAGAATTACGATTCAAAATTCATTAATAGATTTTTGGTTGTGACACACAATATGCTTCTCTTAACTAAATCATTCTTCTACAACATTATAATATTATGCAGGAGTCATATTTTGCTTACGTGGGTCAATTTTTACTGTCTTACAGGCATAGTACATTACATATATTCTCTTTCAGAGAGTAGTTGTCCAATGTATTCCTCGAGACTTGTTATGCATCATTAATAAGAATATATTCTCCATTCGAGGACCGATCTACACAATCGTCAATGCAAATGGGGAAATTGTGTTTACGTTGAAGCAGTCAAAACTCTGTTGCGTTTGTTGCCAAGATGTTATTTATAAGGTAAGCTTCTTCTCTAACACTCAGAAACGCGTTTAATGCAACAAAAATTATTTATTAAGTTTCCATATAGCAGGAAAAACGGACTTTTTCGCCCAAAGTGTTGATTCTTGGAGAAATTGTTTTAGCACTCCAATTAAACTTTTATTCTGTTCATGTAGTTTGTGCTTATTTCAGAAGCCTCACTTAAACTGCTGAGGAATGTCATATTCTTGCTAATTAATAAATAATTATTAATATGCTGTATTTTTAAAGACACCGAAGTTGGATTCCCCGATCATAAATGTGGTCAAACGTTGCAGTAAGAAAGTCCATGCATCTTCTAAACATAAGGCATCAAGTGAAGTCCATGAGAAACAACCTATAAATTATTTTCTGTCAAGAACTTACGAGATTAGTATTTCGTTTGCAGCAGAAGAGGGCCACCATTACGAAGACCACGTGGTGAAGTTCATAATGCGGTCATGAAGCAGGCGAGCTAAGATGAACTTGATAGTAATACAAGAATACAACCAATGCGCTGTTTGATTTGTGACGAATATAATTGCTTGTGGCGAATATAATTGGGAAGGAGTACCAATCTACCTGTGCCACTAAAACCCTATTTTTAGTAAATGACTGACACACATCTTTTCACTCCCTAACAGAGGAATATAGGATACAAGAACGATTGATGAAAGTAAAAATAGATAAACAAAAATTATTCCTGCACCAAACGGTAACTGGATTCCGCTACTAAGGGACTTGCGGAGGAACGTGTTCATAGAAATTCATCAGTTAACTTACATCTGTTAAGTTCGTCTGTTATTCAACCAATAATCATAAAAGTAACATGTTTATGTTTTCAGAAGAAACGTGGGCTCAAAGGAGCTTTTATGTAGCCTGGAATGATATGCAACCAAATTCAGTAAGCTGCATTTGTTTTGCATAACCATCCAGGCGGCTACACGCTTACGAGTAATTCCAAATCGTTTATAGTTATCTTGATCTCTTGACCTTTCGTGATGTACTCCTAGTGGCGTGTTCGTTGTTTTTTTGTATGCTAATATTATGTTTAAAACGGTGTGTAGTAATAAGATAGTAGTATCTTTGGATCCATTTGATTTAAAAAAAGTTTGTTTATTGCCAGAGAAACTAAAGCAGATAAAAAAATTCTCAACTTACAGCAGCGATGAAAATTATGATTTCGAAGCTAATAATTGTTATTTTCCAGTTTTCTGTTAACACGTTTTCTAGTTTAAACTAGTGTCAAAAAAATTGCGACAGCGAACGCTGTGCAGCTAGGCCACCCAAATGGCAACTTCTTATCCCATAATCGTGTTGGTAAACACATCCGCCTCTTTCTCCTCCCTTCGTCTCTCCTATACTAAAATCAGCAAACCTCATGAGCATATTTTTTATTCAAAATATCCGTGTATTAGTATCGATGAAATGAATGAAAGAATAAAAGAGAGACGAACCAATAGACATAAGTTGATGGAGGGAGAAATTTAAACACACACAATGAAAAATTGAAACCGATGGATGTCTGTTAGACAGAGGCAGGGAAATGAGAGAGAGAAAAGCGGAGAGAAGAAGAACAAGAAGAGGGAGTACTGATAAAATGTCGAAAGTGTAACACACATGCTTTGTTTGCGCGTGGTTCGGCTGCAAATTCGGTGGTGCTTATTGAACGTACTGGTTCGGAATACATTGTATCCCATTTGCTCTTCCGTTCCCAGAACAAAGGAAAGTGCGTGCATACATAAAATTGAATTTAAATTGAATGTATGATGTATTGTTATCGTGTCTTTGCTGCTTCTTTCTCTTCTTCCTCTCTCTATTCATGTTTATTTTCTCTCTTACTTCACACACACTCTCTCTGTTTGTGCGTGTTCCAGAGCCAAATCCGGGCCACTTTCGATGACCGGTGATAGCGACTGACCCAAACATAAGCGACCTGATTGATTGACCCGGTCTGGAAAACCTATTTAACTGGGAATTTCGGCGTCGTTTTCGTGTGCTCGGGGTAACATTTCCGGTGAAATACTGTTCAATCGCAATGAAATAATTAAAATCTCCCCCTTCAACCTCCGGGTTATCAAATCTAAATCGAATCACCGGGTCAGAATAGGTTCGAATTCTAAATCCGATGACACAGTCCAAAACCTGAAAAGCATCCCCCTACAGCCGTTGACCCGTTTCAGCTCTGCCATGTTCATTCCATATGTGCGAATGGTTATAAACACTAGTTCATTAGTGTTGTAATAATTTTTAGAACGTTATATTACCAATAGGTGGAATAACAGATAAATTTTAAGATATGAATAGGAAATGGCCCCCTTCTTGGCTATTTCAAGAAAATAATTATTTTTATATTAGTTTGGCACAAAATTAGTTTCGATCCTATAATTTATCAACATACTATTAAATGCGTTTCTTTATTCACGTTTGAAGTGTGGAATATGTAAGGTCTACTATGCCTGTAAGGAACATGATAATTTTGCTTTTGAACATTTGTAACTTTTCATTTTGATACAGTATGGATATATAATCTTGGCTCTTTCTGATAGAAATTAAGCAGAAAAATTATCTATCATTAATTCATTTTCTTTTGATGTTCAATTTGCATTAGTAGTCTGGAATGGAAAGTATGTCCTACGGTATCTACTGTTTTTGTTACAATCAGTGATTCCGCCAACCCCCGGCCCCTGTGGGGGTGTCATCCCCAAATTCTGGAGACTACCTCGAATTTTAACTTTTTGCCGTCAAAAGTTGGTAGAAACATTGCAAAACTACTTACACCCTCCCAATTTTGACTTTTCACCCCCCCCCCCCTCCAATCTGAAAATCCTGGTTACAATGTATTCCAAACCAGTACGTTTAATAAGCCCCACCGAATTTGCAACCGAAACACGCGCAAAGTATGTGTGTTACACTTTTGACATTATCCCAGATGTGTCTCAAAACTACAGTTTAATTGGAAATCATGAATGTTTAACATAAACACCAAGTTTGGTCTCCATTTTGAAAGTGAGTTAATGCATTTTTTCAAGCACCCTCTATATATTCAAATAGCCCTGAAAAAATATAAAATCCAAAAATCACTTCTATCTTGCTGTTAGATTTGTGGGAACTCGTGAATCTAAATACGGGAGACGGATTTACTTCTAGAGACGCGAAATTGAAGCCAACACAAGCCATGTGTACCTGGTAGGTGTAATTAATTAAAAAAAACAACTGAACATCACGTTCCGTACAATACCACATTTAAAATATTCTAATATTCCTCCTTTCTTCCTTAGCTGGATCTTCATCCATTCTTTGCTTCCACACACCCAGGCATAGGCCAACCAATAAGACGCAAGTAAATCCCAATTCATTAGGCAAGATTAATCGAAAACCGGCGTCCAGTTGTCCTAGCTTAATTGTTTTGAGGCAGTCAATCCGTCTACCGTATTTACATCCATGGTTGGAACTGAACTTTATAATAATGTTAGGTTCTTTTTAACTACGTTTAAATTCTATATTTTTATCTGTACTCACTCTTCTTGTTCTTCTTCTTCTCTCCACTTTTCTCTGTCTTTCTGATTTCTCTGCCTCTGTCTGACATCCATCGGTTTCAATTTTTCATTGTGTGTGTTTAATTCTCCCTCCATCAACTTATGTCTATTGATTCGTCTCGCTTTTATTCTTTCATTCATTTCATCGATACTAATACACGTGTATTAAAAAAAAATATGCTCATGAGGTTTGCTGATTTTAGTATGGGAGAGACGATGGAAGGTGAAACAGGGGATCTGTTTACCAGACACGATTATGGGATAGGGAGTTGCCATTTGGGTGGCCTAGCTGCATGGCGTTCGCTGTCGCAATTGCTTTTGTGCAAACTGCAAAGTGTGCAAGTGCTTTTAGAATTAGAGTTGTTCAAACAGAAGGCCAACTAGTTTGTCTCAGGTATGATATAAAACCACATGTCATATGTGACATCTTTATATGTGACAGATTAGAATCAAAAGTAAACTACCATATTTTCTCTCTAGTTTTGCGAACAAAAATGATTATTTACTTTCTTTAATAAATTTGGTTTGAAACGTTTATTTCTGCTCTCAAAACTATGAAAAGGGTTTAGTAAATACATTTGAAATGTGGAATGTGTCAGTTTTTATTTTAACCTCCACTTATGTTACTTCTTTTTCTCTTTTATTCATATACTTCTAAAGTCTCTGTGTGTGTTTCAGATCTTCATTAAGACCAGCAAGAAGAGCATAGGAGAAGCTGTATGGCGATTTCAGTCGCTGGCGCTGAGTGACATTTTTAGTGTCACCTTCAATAAAGACTTGACAATCGGAATGAAGGCATCCATTCTCATTGCTTGCATGTACATTGTAAGTACACGTTAGCAAATATTCGTAAACAAAATGTAGTGTCTCAGCACATATATAAATATTTCTTTACCTGACACTTGCAAAACAGTTAAAGTATTGAGAAATAATTAATGTGCAGCTTTCCGTAATGTTGAAATTGAATTGATTTATGGCTTATGTAATGTTGAGCATAAACTTTGAAAATGGTCTCCTGTGAAATCAATAAAATGGAGAAAGCACTTTTTTTCCTTGGTCTTCATTTAGATACCTCAATATTATTTTAACCATTAATTTTGTTCTTTTCTGTGTTGTATTTATTTATATAATTTAAGTATTTAACAAGGTTTTAAGTTATATGTGCTCTCTCTCTCTCTCTCTCTCTCTTTCTCTATCTATCTATCTCTGCTCTTTGTTTCTTAGAATTTGTGGTAATGTCCCAATTCCAATTTGTTTCCACTCAAATTTTATCGCAGAAAACACAGTAAACTTTCAGCAAGTTTGGTATTGTAAGGCTGCAAACTTCATACAATCTTGCAGTAAACTTGCTGGTTGATAATTTAGAAATTTGCTAATAGCTTTGCATGCCAAACTTGATACAAACCTTTCAGGTCAAATTTCCTACAAACAATTTTTTTACACGTTGGTAGACTAGTGTTTATATATTTATTCTACAAAAATATAGGACACTTTTGCTTTATGCCACTTGCTCTAATAAAATTGTGTTTAATCACTCTTTACCACTGAGCAGCGTGTTGAATTTGGACTGTAGCATTTGAGGAGCCTGTTCTCTTAAAAATACCATGTTATCGATTTGTTGTTCTATTCCGGACACTGTACACAATAATCGGAATAAACTATAGAAATGTTTCTCAAAAGTTACGGTAATTATTTATAGCCAAAATATAGAGTTTCGTTTCCTCAATAAACTGGTAGCAGCGTCTTCCTGTAGTTAATGTAAGAATAAAGCAGACAGTCGACAAACCTCATCCAAAATGTTAAAATCCATCCTATATTTTCCTTGTTAATACATTTTTTAGCGCAATCACCTCATCAAATAATTCAGTTTCATTAATTTTAGTATGGGAACTGACAGCTTCAATCGTTATGAGACTTTTTAAAATATTTTATCAAGTAAAACTTTTGATTATTTAAAAAAAACAACACACACAATCAAGACATGCCATTGAAGCAGTGTTGCCAGATGGAGGGAAATTTCCCTCGGCGTAGGGAAAAGTGCTCAAAATTTGCAGAAAGGGAAAAAATGGAAAATTTTCTTAAAATGCCTTCATATGTAGGGAAATTCTGCTTTAGTATATTTTTTACTTTAAATTGACTACATGAAAAATACAATAATAATATCATCGTGAATTGGAGGCATCTGGCGCTTTAAAAAAAGCTCACATCAGCAACAATCACAATATCGACATCTAGCAGAGCGGCAAATTAGAGCAAAGGGAAACAAATGAACGTTTCAATATTGCGATCTAGGTTTCCTTTTTTAAAACAAGAGTGACGGATTGTATATATTAAAGAAAAGAAACTGGGTTCTGGATTTAGAAAACGAAACTAAAGCTTACTATATAATCATACTACAGCGTTTTTTTTTTGTGTTTTTTTTTTAAATTTCACTTGCAGTTTTTGTGTAAGACTTTGCATTGACAGTTTCATTTATATAGATATTTACCTTATACAAGCCAGGATTGTGGTGTTAAAGCATGATAAAATACATTTTGGAAGAAAACGCATTGTTTCAAAATTAGTGATGGGAAGAACAAGGAAATTTTAACTATCGGGATGAGTTATTATTTTGTATTCTATTTTCATTACAAATAATGTTCTTGTGCAGTCTAAAATCAACAATGTATGTTTGTAAGGCAGTCAATGGAATATTATTTGAAGAGCCTTTCTTAAAAAAGAAAAAGCACCCGCAGTAGTAGTAGTAGTAGTAGCACTAACAATGGATATAGTAGTTGTAGTAAAAAGAAAGAGTAGTAGAAGAAAATTTAACCGTAGGGAAATTTCTTGAAAAAAAAAGGTAATTTCTGATGGTTCAATAGGGTAATTCAATACCGACCATCTGGCAACACTGCATCGAAGCTAAAATTGTAGTATGACAATTCCTTCACACAGCCTATATACAGGTATATCACAAATTAACCCTAGAACCAACCACACCGTCTAACTTTTATTTCATAAATCACATTGTGGTTTTGCGGATGACCCAATGTAAAGATTAATTCATGAACATAGTTGAATTTTTAATATGTCACTTTTGATTCATTTATCTTTTCACTGATCCATAGAACTGTATTAGGATTTTCATTTGTGTTAACTCTAGCAATTTAACAATGTTCAAATTGAATGCAGTTGTAGGCTACCTTCGTTTCTCTGTCACTACGGATATGTACAACAATAATACACTTCGAGTAATACATTTAAGTCATTAGACACCATAGTTAGAAAACTATAACTGTTCACTAAATATTTCTGCAATCTTGAAATTACTTATTTTATACATGGAAAGCACAATAAAATAATATTTCATTGTTTAGGTAATACACTAAATATTGTTGCAGAAACCGCACCGTGGGGTCGTATGTGACCCGACAGCATAAAATGTTTACAAAGAAGGACGCCATACTGATGTTGTTAATTTACCTGCCATTCAGAAACTGAAGGTAGACGCAAAGCGAGCATCCTAACGCCGTTTGGCGATTGACTAGACAATATCTTTAAATTGAAGGGTTGCGGGCAGCTCCACAGTGTGGTTCTAGGGTTAGGTACAACAACTAGAAGGACGTTAGGTTTTCTAAACGTCCTTGTAGTTGTTAAAGAAGGGAAACCCAACAATAATGACATTACCGGTAAAGGAATTAATAACTAAAGGAAAATGAAAGTATAATACTTACTTAGCCTACATTCAATAAGTCAAATTTGTACTAACTTAACGAAGCCTTCTTGAAATTACCACCAATAACAAAGATGATGTGATTCATGTGTGGAAGTCATTAGGAAACAAACATTTGAATTTATTTTTTAAGGCCTTTAGGCAACTTTGGCTCAGGCCGTATGAATGATAATGGGATGAATTGGTGGAATGAAGAAAGCGGGAGGAAAAGGGAGAACCCCGAGAAAACCCACGCACCATAAAGTCCACATGGCATGAGCAGAGATCAATCCGACGACTCCTAGCACCAGAGGTGAACGCTATACCAATTGAGCCACCGTGACCCCAAAGAAATAAGAAACGTGTCGGGAACAATATCAGTTTGGCCAAATTATTTTCCACCTTATTTTCTAAAAAAAAATATTGGGAATGCGAAAACACTGGGTACACTGGCCAATTTCAGGGATGTTTATCCTATTAGCAGTGTCCGATTTGTACAATTTCCAGAAAAGGGGAAATTTGTCTCAAAACATAGAATACATAATTTTATATCGCAGGATATGAAAACAGAACCAGGAAAGATTTTTGCAGAGAGGAGGATATCCCAACCATCCCCCGCTACAAATCGAACACTGCCTATTAGTCTGTGTGTTTGATTTAAAGAAGGAGTAGCTAATACATTTCTCATTTTCTCCACAGGACGTTGGCCTTGGGAGAATGCGCAGTACCAGTGCATCTATTATCAGTTGACGTAACAGCCGCTTCTTCATTCTGAAAACTTTCCAAAATTAAACGGTGATATTGATCGTCATATGTAAACAGACTGCTGCCATCGCCAACTTAATAAGTCTGCTGCTGCATTGCATTTTTCTTTTCTAATATTCAGAACACAAATAAAAGTGTGAGAGCCATATGTTAAATATTGAATGGAGTTTTTATTATAGTTTTTTTTTATTTCAGTAATCCATGTTTCGTAATTACACAGAGTTATGAATAGAGTAGAGGTAGCGTAAGCCTGTTTTCTGGGCGAGGATAATGAAGCCAAGAGACGAGGCATTTCCACCATATTGACTGGCTCCACATTTAGAGGCCCTCTATATTGAGTATTGCCTTCTCATTCTTTCTAATGGGAAGAGAAAGTTAATAATGAGAAAGATACTCCAAATAAGATGAAACCTCCAAAATAGTCATCATAGTTCGAAAAGACAGCTGTTTCGCAGAGATTTGACGATTGTAAAATGCTTGAAAATGTCCCAGATGTGTTGTGCTGTACATTGTAGTCACACGACAGAAATGTGTTTCAAAAAGGTCACCAGCTGACCCACAGGCACTCGGTATAGAGAGACTCTAATGGGACCACACAATATGGTTGTCTCTGAAGCATAAATATGGCTTCATATGACGTCATGACAGTCCTCTCTATTCTGTTACTAACTCTATCCGTAATTCTGTCTATATTTTATAAGTTAGCTCTCCGATAATTGTTTGAAGAAATATACTTCTAAACTGGAAATTGTTTTGCGTAGATACGTGACAACGGGATCATAATAGTAATCATTCCGGAAGTCGTTCTGACGTAATATCGTTGTGACGTAATGTGTGCTGTATAAATAAGACTTTCCAACCATCACTGTTTGCAAGTTGCCTCTGTGGACGCCGATCGAGGTAGTCGAACGGGTTAGTGCACTAGTCCTAGATCGCGGGTTCGAATCCTGCGTAGGGCAAGAATGTTTTTGTGTGTGATTTTTTATAGGATTTAATTAGTTTGGATAATCCAGTAACCACAACTATTTCCAGTAAAGGGAATAAGTAATGTAAAAGCCCGCCCAGGGCGAGAAATATTTTTTAAAAAGTGGATAAGAAGACTGCTTGCAAAATAGCAGACGCGGGTTCGAATTCCGGTGGTGTCAAGTTGTATTCATTTTCTTCGTTATTTCTGTCAAAAAATCAAGTTCAGTTCTCTTTTTATTAATGCATGCGATAGGACGGCATTATAACCGTACTTATCCCTGAACTGGAAGCTCTAATGATGATTACTATTATGATCCGGATCTGTGATGGCAACATTGTTACAAGTTGTTTTCAAAACTGTGCCGTGGCATAGATCCTGTAACCACAGTTATCAACACTGCAGTAACAGCGTCACGGCGTAATGTTCTCTTCATTTTGTTTCACTTTGCATCATCATTACTTTTTGATTTGCTTCCGCAGTGAAGTTAGTGAATTATGGTAAGTGTTAACGTATGCTTACGTTACCAATTCTAATTTGTACCATTTTCAGGGCATCCGAGACCAACATATGGTGATAGTGTTATTTTGGTAGGAAACAGCCAGTGCCTTCGTGGGCCAATGTATAAGACGTCGGACGTTGAGGGCCGATTGCAAAGACGGAGTTTAGATTTAATCTAAGTTAGTCTAAACTATGTTAGAAAAAATACTAGTTGTTGTCTCCCATGCCAAATAAATGGAATCTGTGAAAAAATGCATACCAGTCATTGGCACCCCCTAGTAGCAATAACTGGTTTGAACAATTTATATAATGATACAGACTATAGTGGGTTCCTAAAAGATACCTTCGCATTGTTGAAGAAGGAAAGCCATACAATAATTACATAAATAACAATAAATAAGGAAAATAAAAGTATAGTCCTCGGTTTATATACTTAGATTTTGTAACTTAACGAGGTATTCTTGAAATTATTAACTTAACCACGACCAATATGAAAAATATGTATTTCGTATACAGAAGTTGTAACGGGAAGAAAATTTAGTAACACCCTGTCCATTCCTTGATGATGAAGCTTGAACACACATTTTCCTGCACGTTAACCCGGATGCTGAGAGGGATGCTGGCCAGCCCAGACTGCAGTCCAAATTTTGACAATAAGTAACCCAGGAGAGGGCGCTTCCAGTCCACCGGTTGAGAAGAATTCATATTTTAACGATGTTGAACGAAGGGTGAAAAAACAGAAGAAACTATTATCTCGCAATATATGTGAAGTGTAGTTATATGAAAATTTGTGTATGTGTGCAAAGTTACATGTCTTGCAGTAATTCCTAAACTGATGTCACTTGTAGACGACGTCAGATGTTGTAACTTTATACTCAAACCTAGTCTAGCTGTGGGTAAACAGCGTTTTTATCGAGGACCGCGTATTGCATACGTACGAGCGGGAACAAAACGTGCATGACCACAATAGGACTGACACATTTCTCAGTGTCGGTGGATGGAGGTAGCAGAGAAAGCAGTCTTTGCACAAGGACTGATCATCACATGTCAAATCACCTATCTCATTGTATTCTCATCATGCCTAACCAACACAACAACCAGCAATCTTCATCCTCTAAATCAGCATAACAAATAACTACATTAGGAGTAACAAAAACATAAACGAAGCACTAAGAAACTCGCACGTTCAAGCTCACATTCACGCTCACCTGGTATTCATCGGAAAGGTAGCTCACAGTCATCACCTTCAAAGAAGTTCAATACGCTCTTAGATTCCGATACAAATTCAAATCATCATCATCAATTATACAGATGTTCTCGGGATATCAGCCAGGTGAAGTCCGACGATA
>JAGDQP010052675.1:0-13732 GCA_022664845.1 Lepisma saccharinum | reverse complement strand
ATTTGTAAATTTAACATGGTCTGATAGTAGAGTATTAATTTTATTTAAAACTAACACAGAGATGTAACAGAAATTACAACTGATAAATGAAAAGGAAAAACAAAAATATGATATAAACTATGCGTGTTTTCTACGTTATGAAAATCCTAGACGTCTTACAAACTCATTTCTGATGACGTTTATGATAAAAATGAAACTATGAAGTTTGGTAAGGAAACTAAGCAATCATATCTTTACAAGCCTCGGGAGCGCTTAACTGTATTTAATTCTGCAGCTGTATCGTGACATATTATGTGGAATTGGGGGGAATCACTTCAAAAGATTCTGTTGTAAACAAATTATTTTCCCTTTCCAATTTTACTTATAGCTTTGTTCTTGCATATTTTCACTTCGAAATGTATTAAAAATTCTTTCGGAAGTACACAGAACTTACACTCGTTCTAAGAACCGATCTAGAGGAATAATTTTTAACTTTTCGGTGGTAGTATCGTTAGTGAAATAATGTCGAAGTTGAAACTTATATGAAAACTGAGAATCAATATTAGCAAGCTCTAGTTTGAATAACATCAAAGAGTAAAAATTATAATCTATCCAAGATTTTTACTGAAACATTTAGGAAAAAAGGCAAAGTATTATAAACTATGAATCAGATAATACTACATTAATAAACATTTTCCCACCTATATTACTATCATCTGTTTGTTATCAGAATACTTTTTGAAGAGATACAGTAAACTAGGCAGAAGAACTACTTTTCTGAAAAGTATTATTTGCATGCATTCAATTGGTCTTTTATAGACTAACAGGTAATACTTGATACTCATCAATTCATCTTTTCAATTCGTGATACTGAGTTTGTATTTAATGCACCAAGTTTTTAATCAATACACGCGAATTTGTTATTGCATTTATGCAGTACCGTTTTATCTTGCTAGTGTGCTAAATTTTTGCAAGACTTCCTGTAACAAAATGTTTTTAACTTTTCCATTTTACAGTAATTTTTTCTGTTTCAAGTTTCAGTGGAATAATTATTAACAGCTGCAAAACTAACCCTGCCAGGCACTAATACGCATATACATTCTCTTTATCACAAAAGCAAATGCCTTCATACCTCCCAAAAATAAATGGAAAAATAAACGTTTAAACAGAAAATAGTTTATAGGCCGAGATAATAATAAGAACTAGAAGCATAAATATGCGAGTACACAAAAGTGTTTAGTGTACCGCAAAGAAATGTCAGAAAATAAAGAGAAAAAAAAGAATAAAAAAAAGGAACAGCATGTGCATAAAGTATCAGAAATGATAGTAATCTACGCTGCTAATAAAGCACATAAACATGCAAAGGATTTAATAAACATTAATTGTATTAACATAATACTTGCTACTATCTAACCTACCTTTATTCCACAGAAACGTATTATTCATGCTTTACATGCACAGTAAGAAGACACACGCACATACACACATATAATGCAACATACATATATAAAAGTTGTATATACTCACAAGGACCATTGTTACTGTCAGGGGCTGTGAAGGGAGATATAAAATATTGGCATCAGTACAAATGTTTGTGCCCATATCTAATACGCAGATTTGTGAGAGAAATCTAGAAGTGTTTATTTCTTTTTTTCTTTTAAAAAAATTACTTAATTACAAGCTCAACATTTATTAATTTACTACGCCTTCACCAGTGCGTTAATTTCTGACCATTTAAAAGCACTCATATTCACTCAAAATAAATAAGTTATAATTTCCCAAACCGTGATTAACTAGAACTACACACAATTTTAGTTTTGACTCGTTTATCGTTATGTTCTGATTGTGCTAATACTAAAAAAAAAGGTTATATTCTAACACAAGACGTATCTCTACTGCACTCACTACTATTTTCACAATTTGATTAATTCTAAATGTTTAAGAATTGTTAATGTATGTCTGTACTACAATAAATATAAGTGTCCATCTGCTAATTTCTAGTTCTGAAAACTGGTTATACTTTAGTAAAAAAAAATTAATGCATAAAAATAAGTTATATTCGTAAGAATTTCAAATCTTACGATAGATTTATCCACACATCAATTCAACTTTTGCCTCCAAACAAAGTAATAAACAAAAATTTCACAAATTATTTTCTTCCAACGATCGCATTGGCAAGTACTTCCGAAACATTAGATAGAAAACATAATTGTGGGTTCTTAAGAAATCATCTTACGTCTTATGATAAAAATAACCAACAACAGCAATTGCAATGGATTATTCCGTGAACTTGGAAAATACAGTGTGTAATGATATGATGTCTGATTTGGTGTTTTTTGCCTATTTTTATAAGGAGTTTTTTCCCCAAATCTGGTGATTTTTTGCAATGTATTTACAGTAGTGAATTTGAAATTTTATGTTCTGAAATGCTTTGATCTGATTGGGCGTGGAGTAAGCCAATCAGATATCCCCAAGGGTTTGGGAGAGGACGGCTGAAGCTCAAGCTTCAGTTCGTCGTTATCGTAGGTGTGTAATACACATGTTATGTAACTGCTTGTTCATCGTATATGATTGGATCGAAACGTGAGCTGGATGTGTGAGGAGTTAGTATTTTATTCAGAGGAATACCAGTTTGGGACTGAAGGAAGTCGGAAAGCTTGTTTTGTTTGACTATGGATTAGTCTGGTAGTTTTCCTGCTCCTCCATTTCTCGAGTCGCCTGTGTGGACAAATTGGAATCTCAGTCAGGAAACTCACACGGCAGGCCACGAATCGGATCCCAGGTATTTTGTATGTGCATCTGTTAGAATTTAGTATTTTTGGTGTGTACAACCTGTATATTTTTTTCAGTGTGTAATTGTATTCTTTTCGCGAGTGATGTTTATGTGTTTCATAGAATCGGGAAAAGTAATGCATAATTTGGGAGCACTGGTAGCTACCCGTTGATTCGTTTTCAAGCTGGGAGTCAGTTGGGCTACCCGTTCAATCAATTATCTAGTTGGGAGCACGAGAAGCTACCCATTCAATATCTGTTTTTGTCTTGCGATGCAAGTTATTTTTTTTTTCTTTTTGCACTTGTATTATATTGTATCATACACAAACACTATTTCGTTTCATAATAAATTTATAGAAAATAATTGCTTTGCCTCGGCTCCATCATTTGAGCAACAGAATTCAAGGCCACCTTTCAATGCACTTGTGTGTGCGTATCTGAAGTGTATTACTGAGTTCTCTAGGATTTCTCTCACTACACCAACAGGTTGCGTATTAAGCCGTTTTGGAAGAGAAATTCTTTTGTTAGTTGAGATCTTGGGATCTGTTTTCTTTATATGTGCTAATCCGTCTTCCGTGGTCGGGTGGGTGAAATCTGAAAACTCGGGCTTCAATAGGAAGTCCAAACAACATTACAAGTGGGATTTTTACTTGGTTCACAGATTTCACAACTGCTCTCTTGATGTTATAATGGATACAAACACCCCAAAATAATCGAAAAATTGTAACAGAGAAAACGTTTAACATAAATCCAAAATATGACAAAAGTAAAGCTGTAAAAGTAATAAATAACGAGCCAGAAGTGAAGAAGAAAACAAGGCAATGAACAAGTAACGAACAAGCACTCTTGGATTCAATAAGATACTATGTTAGGAAGTCAAGTTGATCTATAATATAGAAAGAAGATGAAGCACTAGCTTGAACGAATGGATTTGAGTTCCTTTCTCAAAGGGAAGAAAATACGAAATGAAGTTACAAGTGCAAGCTAAAACAATTTTAATCACATGGCTACAGAATTGAGTAACATCCAAAATTCACCATTCAATAAGATATAATATTTGCATATACCAGGGCATGGAAAGAAAAAAAAAATCAAAATACGCCAAAATTTTCAAAAGATGTGTAAACTTAACTGATGAGTGATAATGACGTAAATCAACGATATGCTCTTAGATTATAAACAGCCTTCCAAAAATATTCAAATGCAATAAAATGGCGTACAGGATTACCATAAAAAGAGAAGAAAGACAAGTTATCAGGTATAACAAAGTAAGCGTTGAGCGCTAATTTAATAGCAACATATCGAAGGAACATTCTTACGACAGCAAAATTAGTACTAAGAAATGAGATACATAAAATTTCCCTAACCTCTAAAGCAAATTATTCAACGAGACGCTTACGGTACCAATACTGCGGAAAGCATCAGTTCGTCATTTCCAAAGGAAAATTATCAAACAGAGTTTGGCTAACGAATAGATTAAGAACAAAACGTTTATTTGCCAAAAATTCCTAAAGAACACGGATGTGACTTTGACCAAGCTAATAATGATTGCGAACGTGCACGGTTTGATGTACTGCAGAACAATGAAAAGAATCGATCAGACAAAAACAGATCTGCAACCCTGACATTGACACCCTTAGTATGAGAAATTGAGATTTAGCAACCGTATGGTCGCAACCAGCAATGAAGTAATATGTTGCTGTGTTTTATAAATCAACTTATTTAATTACAATAAATTTCACAAAATTTAGTTTTATATTCTTTTTAAAAGATATCCTAAATAAATGTTACGAAATTTAGATTTAAGACTCGTGCTCAATGCCGTATCCCCCCTCCCCCAAACTTTCAGTTGGTGCGCACGGTTTTATTACTATTAAGTCAGGACAACTGCATCTCCAAAGTTCGCACACCCCGCATTGCGGAGCAATTTTATACGCCCCTGTTCGTGCTGAATGCAGTAAGACTGCTGCCAATTTTCTTCCAACAAAACAAGTCGCGGAGATTTTTTTTTTAGAAATTACGTTGCATCGTTTAAGAAACATTGGATACCATTGCACCGCTTAAGAAACAAATAACAAAATCTGAAAGACTTAATGTGTTGTCAATTTTGCCATTAAATAAATAACTATTCAACATGCAAGTAATATAAATATTCGCTAGTACTAAGGAGAAATAGATTGTACTATCTATAAGAAATAAAATCCACAACAGTGAAAAGATGTTCATGTTTGGAGTGAGTAAAATGTTCAAAGGGCAATTTCGAAACAACTAGTTACTAGCATTTTACGATAGCATTCATGAACTTCATTTAACTTTACATTAAGAAAACGTAGTACTATGAATGTTACTGAAGATTAGAGTTCACGTTCGTAATTTGCACCAATAATTCCCAATGTCTTTATACTGTTGTCGAATTTTGAAATTTTCCTTTTACGTTTACATAAAAATGGAATTTTCTGCACGTTAAATGGAATGAAAACTAGATTTCCACGTAATGTACCCAAGTGTTTCCATGTAAGTCTGAGTTTCATGAGTGTTAATGGCAATATTAGCAGGAAAACGAGTTTTTATAAACGGATTCAATAAGTTCTCCCCAAAACTAAGTCAAAAATCATGTGCCACGACAATTGCGATTAATTTTTTTACTGTAATATCCCATGGCATATGACAATCAGGGCCAGTAAATCCCACGACTGTCCCTACTCTCCTCAAACGACAAAGACGACAATAACAACAACACAGGTAAAAAAAAATATCTTAAGAATCGTGAAATATATTCCATTCTAAAATAACGTGTTTTATTTTGTCTCTTGACCTTCATAAAAACACAACACTCGTCAGATACACAAGTAACTTCTTTCCGACTTCAATTTTCATTAAACGCAAAATTCGATTTCTGAGCAGAATCTAACAGCCACGCGAAAAAAATTAGAATATAAATATTTAATTTTATATTAAATATTAAATTTAAAATGTCCAATACAATATTCAAATCCCTATATTTTGTTATAGAATATGGGTGGTCCTTTAGAACTTACCCGACAACAAAGCTACACTTAGACACATGAATAATTTCAATAACTACATTCAACGTACGACCAAAATATATAATTTAGAAGATGTTATTAATAGAACTTTGAATAGAAGAGCAAAATACACTTTATAATTTCTTTAACTAATAATGCGCCAACAAAGATAAACAATTAGCACCGTTCTGTATATATGCCTCTATGAGACATTTTAATTATATATTCTAATGTGCATATGATTTTAAAGAAGTCATCTAGTTAATTCGAGCTTTATTTTTACAAGGCCGTACCAATTCAGCCGAATTTCAGTTAATATATATTTAGCAGATATCACATATCAGATAAAATTGGCGATGTGTTAACACATTTAACTACGAAAAACACTTGGAAAATTTATGTCTTAAAGCTAATCAAATTAACCAGTGATTATATTTGTCATTAAATATGCATTAGAATCTACGCGATTACATTCCTCCCTGAATTAAAAAAAAAAAAATATTTTAGTCTGACAGGCGCTTACATAGCATGGGTTTTTTAATGACTTACGATTCATAACAGTGGCCACGTAGCATAACCAGTGTAAATGCAATTTTAGTATATAAGTAGCTAACAACTATTGGTTTCAAAAACGTTATTTACGTACAAATACTTGACGCTTACTGAAACAATGCTAATAGACAACTAAAACCCATTACCAAACTCGAAAGACGTGTTATATGAAGTAATATCAAAACTACAGTAGTAATAGTAGCAATAAAATCTAACAATCATAACTACTGACGTCATCACTCTCACTCAAATACTATGCAAAATAAAAACTACTTTCATGCTTCAACACACTCTCACGTGAACTTCAAACGACGCACAACTAGGAAAGATAGAAAGGGAGAAAAAGAAAGAAAAGAAGAGGGTACGACGGAAAAGAGAAAGAAGAAAACTTCTTACCAGTGTTGAAGTCGAGAGCAAATTCTTCGAAGTCATTTCCTTTAACGATACTGTAAATGAGTTTTCGTCCCAAAGGAGATTCTGCTTGAACACTAACAGTAAGTGGAGAATGAAGCTCGATATTTTCAGGGATTCTATCTGAATAAAATTGTTTATCGAATTTAGGCATAGATTTATCGATCACCTTTATATGCACGGGAACTTCAGTAGCACAAGGAGTAATTCCTAAAGAAAAATAAAAGATATAATGAATTAGTAGAGATTATGAATAAAAACTGTAAATAAAATTATTATTTTTTACATTATCACTAATTTTGTTGAAGCTAAATGTATTTCAAAACTAAATTTACGACCAATTCATGACATTTTCACTACAAACTATACTCCGAATCCTGAGAGAATTCATACATATAACTATACTTGCATCCACAATTCTTTAACTGATATGTATTCACAATTTATACAGTTCAAGTTTTCTTATTTTCTCTACAACTAATCTACAGCTGTTTTTGGTCTATAAACCTTTACCATTTTATAACAATCTTTTTCTAATTTCTAATCTGATTAATTTCCGGTAACAGTAAATTTTCACTCAAGACAATTTCTAATGATACCCTTCAATTAATTTCTTATCCACATCCTCTTCTATGAAATTCGTACTCAATGCTCTTGTTGCAGTACTTTGTCTTAGAAAGTCATCAAGAAGGTTTTCACTAGCTGAACGCTTTCGTAGTAGGCAAAGCTAAAATATACTTTTCTAGAGTTAAATACTCTGATTCTGATTCTTTTATCAAAATTTGACTTTTATGACTAACCTGTGTTCTTTAAAATGTTTAATGTTAAACGTAGTACATAATAGTCAAAATTATTATTACGGATACGATTTCGGTCTACTAGTTGGAATATATGATCATAGCCTAGTTGCAACACAATATATATTTTTTACTTTTATTTGCAGCATAGCCGCCATTTTCATACGATATTAACAACAAACGAAAAGATTTGGGAAGATATCGGTCAATGTTATATCGAGGTACAATACCAGCATTGTCCTGGCGCGACAGAGAAAAACCAGGAGAAACTGCAATGAGAATATGCGGTCGCTGGGACTGAACCTACGACCTTCGAATGCGAAGCCAACGGCCTATCAACTAAGTTATGCCCACTTAGTCAAATAAAAACACACTCCCAGTTTGAAAAAAGCAAGCACTCTCAGAATTATCTCTACGAAATAATCTGCTTCTTTACTTTGAAAATACTTACCAACCGGTAGACCTCTCCCGTAAGTAACAAATTTAGTTTAACATGATCTGATTTGAACTTAATGATAACGAGCGGCTACAAATTATCAAATATAAGTGTCAGTAATAAATTTAGTTAACAATTAAGTTTGTTAGTTTACATATGTTTTGGATTAATCGTCTCTTTTTATGTAAATACAGATAAGACGTGGTCGATTACTCGTGTATTTAAATCTGCTTCCATTTCATGGTTAATATAACTATTTCGTTATACTTGAAATGGAAAATATAATTTTTGTTGCTCAGTCGGAAAACAGAACTCTTTTCGTTCAGAACAAAGAATATTGAGAACAAAATATTTTAACAAACCTCCATCATAAGCTGCAATGATGAGTTCATATTCACGATTATGACCTTCCAAGCTTTGTTTTAAGGTTACTTCTCCCGATTTTCTGCAAACTTTGAACAGTTCTCCATGACCTTTTATCAATTCATATCGTACTTCTCCGTTTTCTCCTTTATCCATATCTACAGCTAAAATCTGAAAAATGGTAGGAAAAAAAAAGAAAGAAAATGAGAAACTCAGAGTAGACACGCGTTGTATATTTAGCAGAAATCTTTTGAACTCTCAATTAAAAAATGTGTACAGATAAATAATGGTCTCATTACAATAAAATAAATCAAACTCTTCTTTCGGAAACTTTCTGTATTTAGAAGTCCTCTGGATTCACCCATTTGAGTAACACTGCTTGCATTTTTCTACAACATTACATTACTCTTTTTTAGATCTTAACTTCTCAACACATGGTAAAAAGGAAGTACAAACAAGTATTGTTGAGGATGTTTAAGAGATTTCAATAATTCAAAGGACTTGTTTAATAAATCATTATAGTGAAAACGTGAACTTATAAGCTAGGTGGAAAGTTAACAACATCAAAGCTCCTTATGAAAATCAATTTTAAACGTTCAACAAAACTTCGCTTCGTTTATTTAAAATTGCATCTAGTACTTAGTTTCAAAATACATATTTTACTTCTACATCTTAGAAGAGCTTCTAGAAACTATTTTTTTTATCAATAAATAAGTTCCCTCCTTCTTTAACTCCAAATATGAACAGCGTTATATTACGTTAATGATAAAATAAGGTGGGAAAATGTTACACTGTCGGATATACAGACAACTGTATGGGCACTTCACACCATAAAATGTCACAATGTTTCGCCAGAGGCTTGGTCACAGAACAGAAATATAAATAAAGGAGTAGTGATAAATAAGGCTTTATCTTCTTTTCATTTTAATACAGTTCCAAACTTTTGACAAAATGTTGCCACCTTTCTGATATATAGAGATATAGGTTTATGTTGGATTAGTGGGTTGGCAACTGTGATGTTTAGTTCTTTTGTTTTTGGCTGTATCCAAGCAAATAGTTCCATATTTTTTAAGAAGAATTTTGGACGTACAGCGACATTCGTCATGACAAGGTGATGACAATAATTATTAAATGAGAAGTTCATCTTAGCATTGTTTGTTACTTCGATACATATTTTATACATTATGAAAGTATATAGCTACTAGTTAAGAACGTCAAATATTTAATGTCTTTACGATTACACAACATCTGTCAACTTTGAGTTTATTGCACTTTCTATGTGTGTAAATTGCCCGTACACCTCACTGTACATCCAACATTGTTAAGTACCATTTTTATCATTTAAATGGATGTTGTTTATATGTAAGGAAAACGTATATTATTAGTATTCCATAATTATAACAATAACTTCATTAACATTTTATCATGGAGTTGACAGGAAAAAAAAAACACTTCACCCAACTGGAATAAAATCATTTAAATAGAAAAAAAAATACCTTTATGACAAGGTCTCCCTTTTGTGCGTCGACAGAAACAAC
Source organism: Lepisma saccharinum (assembly GCA_022664845.1). Classification (NCBI taxonomy): domain Eukaryota; kingdom Metazoa; phylum Arthropoda; class Insecta; order Zygentoma; family Lepismatidae; genus Lepisma; species Lepisma saccharinum. Next base: position 3,858 of record JAGDQP010052675.1, on the reverse strand, counting down.
AGCATAATAAGGCAAATTGACGAACATTGGACAATTGTCGTTTATATCCATTATTGTAACGTTCACAATTACGTGAGCAATTCTCGGTCTCTCTCTGCCTGTTTCTTCACTACGAGCCTGAAAAAAAAGCCATAAAATAAGAACCAAGGTTGACCTCACACAAATAAGAAAAAATAAAACTTATTTAACCACGAATATTACTCTGTTTACTTGCACAAGAGGTTTTCCTGTTGGACGGAAAAGGTCTTGACAAAAGCTGAATGAAAAGCATTTAAGAACACAAGAATTGAGTTACGATAAACTAAATGCTAACATTCTCAATGTAGAAATGTGTACAATTCTTCCAAAAGAAAAAGCTTGTGTTAATTATCTCCATGACTGATCTGAAATCTTGCACACGTGTAAATGCTTAGTAAACTCATTTATTTCATTTTTACCCGAAACTCTCTCTGTTCTGGTCAATTTTTGGGTCGAGTATATTATAAACAGATATTTTGTGAAAATAATATAATTCCCAAAGCAGATATCTCAAATATTAAGGTCGGTCTACTAAAAAAACAACGCTCACATTCTATCGCCTTATTTTCAGTGTATAGACTATTAGAGCAAAAATGTTAGTAAACCAAGAGTTATCCATGACAAAAGCAATATGGATTTTTCTCCCCCTTTAAAGAAACGTTCATAAATGAGAAAAGAAACATTAAGGAGAAAGGAGTAACAAGGATAGGCCTAAACAAATAAATAGCATGACTGTTCAAAGCCAATCCTCATTAACGTCCTCTCAACTCTCCTGTTCTCATGTCTTTGCAGGTGGAGCCTGGCTACATATACTGTACATATATATTGTGTTTGATATTTATACCGAATAATTTTTCCGTACACGTAAGTATTCTTTTATCATATCTTTCTTTTGTCATAGAGATAGGAAAGAGATAGAGACGCGCAGATTAATAGGAAAATTACGAAAGACAGAGTACTCACGTTTCGAAAATGATTCTCACGTGCTACTCATCACAACCACAATATTAGGCAACAACATTACAAGGTCATTTACGGTATATCTACAGAACATAGTAGCAAGTGCACAGATACTTTAAACAAATAAGATGAAGTGATTAGCTTTCGCTGAGAAAACATGTTCACGAAAAAAAAAGTTAGAAAAGATTGATCATAAAAAGACCACTATGTTGCCGCACTGAAAACTACGCGACATTGTGCCCACACCTTGAAAGCGACAGAATTACTCAAGGAAAAGAAAAAACTGACGAACATTGATATCCATTATTGTAACGTGAGCAATTCGCGGTGTCTCTCTGCCTGTTTCTTCACTACGAGCCTGAAAAGTAAGGATTGAAATAAGTAACTGAGAGTCACAAAATGACCCCTAAAGTAGATATGAGTATTACAAGTAGCAACAATACAGTAATAATAATAACAATAATAGTAATAATAATGCATGCTTACCTCAACAATCAGTTCGTAGCTATCCTTTACTTCTCGATCAAATTTCTTTCCTGTGGTTCGTATAGCACCCGATGTTGGTCCAATTTCAAACATGTCTGTTGGATTTAGAATACTAAACTTAATGTGTTCATTTAAGGCACTTCCAAGGACATTAAGTACAACAACGTTGCTAATTTTAGTTGAATTTTCTAATATGGTCCCGAAATATTTTTCTTTGTGGAAAATCAGCCCTGAATTTTCAGATCGTTCCACTTTAATGTTCACAATAGCAATATTAGAATATTTTCCATCAGAAACACGAAGGTGTAGTCTATAAAATGGTTTAAGTCCTTCCGCACTCACAACAGTCACAACACCCGTTTCCGAGTTTACTACGAACCTTTTGTCCTCGTTTCCTTCGATGATGTCATAGCGAAGAACAGTCTTCTCTTCGGAATCTGGATCCGAAGCATTCACTTGAATCACGGCTACATTATGATATGTTGGAAGGAGTAATGTAGCATTATACTCAGATTCTAGAAACTGTGGAGGAGAATCATTCACATCTGTGACAAAAATTTGAACTCGTGCAGTAGTTTCTGATGATAATCGTGGTTTTCCCAAGTCCGATACTTTAACATGAAATGAGAATTCAGGATAGAGTTCGTGGTCAAGAGCCATCACAGTTCGGATTGCACCTGCGAAAGAAAGTTTGAACTTCAATTCAGGGTCACACAAAGAAGAAACGCAGTGTAATATCCCTCTTACATGAACTAGAAGAAAAGTAACATTCACCTACAGTCAAATATAGAAACTGTCTTGCACTTTAGTTTTCGAACGTACTTAGCGTAAGTGCACTACGGACATCAATATCTATTTTTCTATACAACTAAAATAGAGCAAACTTTATTGTTTGGAGTTCTCGAGTCCTTATAATTTACACAGAATTAGGTTTTACAACCTAGAGCACATCAGACACCATTGCCTTCGCAAAAACGTACAACCATGCTACTCATAAAAGCAGGTACATTTTTGAAAGTTATAAACATGAGAAATTAAAAATATTTACTTACTGACTTTGGTTTGAAAAATATTTTGCTATAGAAAACTGTTGGCAACTTGAATGAAATACAATACTTTATACCGATAGACCACTTTTATAGAAAAAGCGACTTACTAAGTGTGACTGTAGCTTATTTTTATATGGGCCAGTCTAGTAACTTTGGACTGCGGCCCGCCACGATTCGCCTTTAGTTGTTAAAATCCACACCATGCCGGAACTCAAACCCGGGACCTTCGAGCCTATGGCCTACCGCCGCAGACTGCTCGGCCGGCGATTGTAGCTCCGGGAAGACATCACGCATGGTAAATGACTATCACTTTACACGTAGATTAAAAGCACAAAAAGACAAGACAATGAAAGATAAAGTAAGAAACAGAAATCAAGCACATGCAGATAACATGTAGCAGATAACATTTTCACTTTTTTCCCTTTACTTTATATATTATTCACTCTCTCGTCTCTTTGTGGTGTTTTTAGCCTAAGTATACGGCAACAGTCATTTGCCGATCCGTCAGATACACAACATTAATGTACAAATCTCCCGCGAGCTACAGTCACATTTGAGAAAGAAGCTTTTAATAGTTAGCCCTCTCGCGTTATGGAAGTTAATTGAATATAGTAGAAAAATACACAGAAAATTGCTTCTTTCCATGACTGGAATTCAAACCGGATTTCCAAGTTGCCGATTGGATGCGAGATCCATTTCATTACCACGTTTGCATATTTGTCAAAAATGACCATAAACAAGGAATATTCCATATATACAAAGAATTGACCATGGTAGTGGAATGGTTAGAACACCAGGCCGGTAACACAGATCCAGGTTCAAGTCCCGGTCATGGAAATTTCTGTGTATTTTGCGACGTTACAGATGACTTTATCACTGAGAAGTTTCTGAAGTAGGCCCGAACGTATTCCCGATAATGTTACTAATATTTCGACAACGGTCAACTCCATTAGTAAGATAGTAAATTAATTACAGTGATCATTTACGTATTTGAACCTACATTAAAACAAGTCGGGAAGCAAAACGAAAGCATACAGTAAGAAATTGCTTTAACTATACAGATTTCTAAAGGATATTACACTTACCGGTGCTAGAATCGATTCTAAAAAATTTCCTCGGTAGTCTCTCAACGATGTCATAATTTAAAAGAGCATTCAGTTCAGAATCTTTATCTTCCGCCTTGATAACCAAAGGAGTACTGTTATTGGCGAGAACCAAGGAACCAACGGTAGCTGATTCTGTGATGTTTCCAACGTACAGATCTTGCAAAAACCTTGGCACATTGTCGTTTCTGTCTAACACGTGCACAATTACATTGCACTTTGCTTTTGCACCAGCCTGAAAA